>CM035785.1:1345738-1385738 GCA_020466265.1 Siphamia tubifer | reverse complement strand
TTGTTCTACAGTTGTTCTACCGCTGATCTACAGTTGTTCTGCAGTTGTTCTACAGTTGTTCTACAGTTGTTCTACAGCTGATCTACAGCTGTTCTACAGTTGTTCTACAGTTGTTCTGCAGTTGTTCTACAGTTGTTCTACAGCTGATCTACAGTTGTTCTACAGCTGATCTACAGTCGTTCTACAGCTGTTCTACAGTTGTTCTGCAGTTGTTCTACAGCTGTTCTACAGTTGTTCTACAGCTGATCTACAGTTGTTCTACAGTTGTTCTACAGCTGATCTACAGTTGTTCTACAGTTGTTCTGCAGTTGTTCTACAGTTGTTCTAAAGTTGTTCTACAGCTGTTCTACAGTTGTTCTACAGTTGTTCTACAGCTGTTCTACAGTTGTTCTACAGTTGTTCTACAGCTGTTCTACAGTTGTTCTACAGCTGATCTACAGTTGTTCTACAGTTGTTCTACAGCTGATCTACAGTTGTTCTACAGCTGTTCTACAGTTGTTCTACAGTTGTTCTGCAGTTGTTCTACAGTTGTTCTAAAGTTGTTCTACAGCTGTTCTACAGTTGTTCTACAGTTGTTCTACAGTTGTTCTACAGCTGTTCTACAGTTGTTCTACAGCTGTTCTACAGCTGTTCTACAGTTGTTCTACAGTTGTTCTACAGTTGTTCTACAGCTGATCTACAGTTGTTCTACAGCTGTTCTACAGTTGTTCTACAGTTGTTCTGCAGTTGTTCTACAGTTGTTCTACAGCTGTTCTACAGTTGTTCTACAGTTGTTCTACAGTTGTTCTACAGCTCTTCTACAGTTGTTCTACAGTTGTTCTACAGCTGATCTACAGTTGTTCTACAGCTGTTCTACAGTTGTTCTACAGTTGTTCTGCAGCTGATCTACAGTTGTTCTACAGCTGTTCTACAGCTGTTCTACCGTTGTTCTGCAGTTGTTCTACAGTTGTTCTAAAGCTGATCTACAGTTGTTCTACAGCTGTTCTACAGTTGTTCTACAGTTGTTCTACAGTTGTTCTACAGTTGTTCTGCAGTTGTTCTACAGTTGTTCTACAGCTGATCTACAGTTGTTCTACAGCTGTTCTACAGTTGTTCTACAGTTGTTCTGCAGTTGTTCTACAGTTGTTCTACAGCTGATCTACAGTTGTTCTACAGCTGTTCTACAGTTGTTCTACAGTTGTTCTACAGTTGTTCTACAGCTGATTTACAGTTGTTCTACAGTTGTTCTACAGTTGTTCTACAGTTGTTCTACAGCTGATCTACAGTTGTTCTACAGCTGTTCTACAGTTGTTCTACAGTTGTTCTGCAGTTGTTCTAGAGTTGTTCTAAAGTTGTTCTGCAGTTGTTCTGCAGTTGTTCTACAGTTGTTCTACAGTTGTTCTACAGCTGATCTACAGTTGTTCTACAGCTGTTCTACAGTTGTTCTACAGTTGTTCTACAGTTGTTCTACAGCTGATTTACAGTTGTTCTACAGTTGTTCTACAGTTGTTCTACAGCTGTTCTAAAGTTGTTCTACAGCTGTTCTAAAGTTGTTCTACAGCTGATCTACAGTTGTTCTCCTGTTGTTCTCTTGTATGTCCATGGGTTTAGTTCCTTATCAGTAACTGGACTGTTCTTAATACCTGAACATGTTTATGTGTAAATCAATTGCTTGTTATTGGACTGTAATTAACAGTTTCTTCTTAAACAAAAACTGCATTAAAATATTTCATATTTCATACATTTCATAGTGTTCTGATATTGTGTTTTAAATCCATGTTTCTTTGTTTCAAAGCTTAAACACATGTTGTCCAGCTGAGTGGACATTTCTGTAACTCCATAAAAATAGGTTCATTAAAATATTTGAATCACATTGTTTTTTTCCAAAAACACTTAGGAACACTAGGGCACTCCCAGAGCACAGACCCCCTAGCGGCTTATCGTCCAGAAAATACGGTACACATGATCAGAACTTTCCTTATTTCACTGTTATCATTGTACTGGTCTGGTCCATGTAAGATCATGTTAGGGGGAATGTCGACCCTAAAATTGATTAATTTGACTTAAAGTCATTGGACAACTATGGGAGGGTGATGCTCTGGGACTGTCTGCACGTTCCCATTCAAACACCGCCGGTTCATCTGCGTTTGTTATGTTGTATGAGTCTGTCCATGGCTCAGCTGGGACGCAGCCTGGAAAACATAGGACCGAACACCTCCAAATGTCACGGCAACCCCGGAGAGTCCAGTCCAAGTGTGTTTGAGTGAATGTTCTCCCCAGCTGCTACTCCCTGTTGGGTTTCCAGGAAGATGATTGGTTAATTAGGATTAAGGTCAAAGCTGGGTCAGGCAGACGAGGAATCCACATTAATGCATTTTCCTCTGCATAATTCAATCAAAAGAAAAATCTGCCAATGGAACCAGTGAAAATGATGTTATTTAAATGAGACAAATACACTTGGTGAGATTTAGATCTTTTCCAGTGCAAACAGGCATTACATTCTGTCCTACATCGCTGCCCCCTTAAACAGAAAGTTGTAAGAACTAACCGCTACTCACCTACGTTTACTTCTGAAACACGCATCTTAAAACAAAGAGCACGCAAGTACGAGCGACTATGGCGGCGAACAAAATCTAATGACTCCCTTATTGCATGGAAAAATTCCCTCGCAATATATAGGCAAGCTATCATTAAGGCTAAAAGCAATTATTATTCTAATTTGATTGAAGCAAATAAAAATAACCCAAAGTTTCTTTCCAACACGGTCGCCCATTTTACCAACAGTCATAGTTGACTCCACCCCTCCATTCCGACCTCTCTAAATAGTGAGAACTTTCTGATATTTTTTAATGACAAAATTAAGCATATCAGGGACAAAATTGATTTACATCATAATAATATTGTTTGTAATAATACTGAAGCACCTACTCTATAGCTTTACACCTGTATCCAAGACTGAAGTCATTGATCTCATTTCCTCCGCTAAACCTTCAACATGTCTTCTTGTCCCAATACCAACTAAATTGATGAAATAAATATTACCATTTGCTGCTGTTAAATTCAGGACTATTTTCAATATATCACTAAGAAAAGGCTTGGTACCACTGTCATTTAAGTGTGCGGTTATTCAGCCAATTCTTATAAAAACCTAAACTTGATTCTACTTGCCTTGATAACTATAGGCCCATTTCAAACCTGCCTTTTCTTTTAAAAATTTTAGAAAAAGTAATAGCTAAACAGCTTGGCTGCCATCTTCAGAATAACAGACTTTATGAGAAATTTCAATCTGGCTTTCGAGCCCATCATAGCACTGAAACAGCCCTGTTGAAAGTTACTAACGACTCGCTCCTTGCTGCTGATAGTGGATTAGCATCTATTCTGGTGTTGCTCGACCTTAGCGCAGCGTTTGACACAATTGATCACGACATCCTCATTCAGAGACTGGACTCTGAGATCGGCATCCACGATATTGCACTTAGATGCTTTAAATCTTACCTCTCTGACAGATATCACTTCTTTCATGTAAATCAACAATCATCCCAACGTTCTAGAGTAAAATATGACGTCCCGCAGGGTTCAGTGCTTGGGCCTATATCGTTTTTACTGTACATGCTGCCACTGGGTAATATAATTCAAAAGCTTGTGTTATACAGACCTGGATGGCTACTACTTATCTTCTCTTAAACACAGACAAGACTGAGATTTTATTGATTGGTTCTCAATCTGCCAGAGCGTCTATTTCTTCTCATGTTGGTTCAATGAATAATGTTTCTGTGTCGGCCAGTTCAACTGTTCGTAACTTAGGTGTGATTTTTGATGAGGAACTCTCCTTCAAACTCCATTTACGACAAATTTGTAAAAATAAATTTTTTCATCTGCGTAACATTACTAAAGTTAGAAGCATTCTCTCTAAATCGGATGGAGAAAAACTTATTCATGCATTTGTGTCTTCGAGAATAGATGACTGCAACTCTTTGTTCGCAGGCTGTCCAAACAATTCTATTAATATCCTTCAACTTGTCCAGAACTACTGACAGGAACGAGATGGAGAGAGAACATAACTCCAGTGCTGAGGTCCCAGTGGAGTTTAGAATTAGATTTAAAATATTATTATTAACATATAAGTGCCTAAAACATTTGGCACCTGTTTATCTTCAAGATTTAATTGTGCCCTATGTTCCGCCCAGACCACTTCGGTCACAACACTTAGAACTTCTGGACCTCCCACGAATCAATAAGCGTACCGCAGGTGGCAGATGGTTTTGTTCCCAGGCTTCAGTCCTTTGGAACAAACTTCCTATCAATGTTAAACAGGCTGACGCAGTTAATTCTTTCAAATCACTGTTAAAAACTTACCTCTTCCTTCAAGCTTTTGAATAATTACTGCTCAGTTTGTTGTTGATGGTCTCTTTTATATTTATTTTTGTTAATTTTGTTAATTCGCTGTTTTATTTATCATTTTTGTTGTGAAATGTTATGTTAAAATAGACTTTCAATTTACAGCCCTTTGGGGCAGCGGTGGCTGCGATATTGGGCTTTATAAAAATAAAATGATTTGATTTGATTTGATTTATGTAGATTTGAAAAAGTCTTAAAGGGGACATATCATCAAAATATACCTTCTAATGTTTACAAATATGTGTTGTCTGTGTGTGAGGAGGAAATTATGAACATAAACCACCCACTCTCCTTTTACCCTGATCCATTTCATGCTGGAGGGAGATGCAAACGGTCCGTTTTAGATTTCCTGTGCTTTGTACGACACATGCATATTTGAATAGTTGTGGAGTGAATATGCAGCGTTTCTCTCTTGCAGTTGTTTTGGGTGTTTGTGTGTTTTGGTGTTTGTAGCATTTTTCTTTCGCATTTTTTTGGGGGGGTTTGTACATTTTTTTCTTCTGCTTCGTTTCTGTTATTGCAGCATCTTTCTCTTATAGCTTCACTTCTGTTGCATTTGTTTTATATGTTTGTGTTTTTGGTTGTGCATCTTTCCTATGTTTGCAGTCGATACCGTAAATACCATATTTTCTGGACTATAAGCCGCTACTTTTTTCATGTTTGGAACCATGAGGTTTATACAAAGATGCAGATATTCTGTGGATTATTCTTCCACCACTAGGGGCGCTCTAACTGGAAGTAGAATCAAAACTACTAAAACAATCAATGCAAAGAAGAATAGCTACTTTTTCTTTAGCAGATAGAACGTGGACGACAAATTAACAACTGTTAATTACTTTTCAAATCCTCAGCCCTTCATCATCATCATCATCATCATCATCAGACAGATGTGATGAAACACGGGAGAAATGAAGATAAATAAAGTAAATAGTGGTTATTTTTCTCTTGGTTCTGTTCAGTTTTAATCAGTAAAGTTGCTGTCGTGTTATGAGACACTGTTAGTAAAAAATCTGTTCAGGTTCAAACATGTAACTACATTTACAGTTAAATCCTTGTGTACATGATGTAAATATATGATATTTCAACACAGATATCTGCAGTTTATAACCCAGTGTGGCTTGTATATTCTTTTTTTATTATATTTTTAAAAATACATCAGATGCGGTTTATATACATGTGCAGCTTATAGTCCAGAAAATACGGTAATATAAAATAAATTAATCAAACTTGCGTTGAGAATGTGCCCTACTATTGTATTCTTCTCCAAATGAAGTTAATTTTTCCTCCTCCTTTGGCCTGTCATAACTCATTCCATTGAACACAGAAAATATAAATAATTATAAATACTTTATGCTTCGAGGCTTAAAAAAAACAGTAATGGTAATTTTTGGATAAGCGGCAGGAAAGACAGAAATGTGTGTCATAAACATCCATCTAGTATTAATCACCTGGAACTGACATAGTCATTTTTCTAACGGTGCTTAAAACCTTCTCTACTCTGCAGCTTATCTCACAACTTGTATGAAGTTAATGATGTCAAATCTATTTGGCCATTCGCCTTTTACCCAGGAGTTCCAAGAGAGGAAGGGAGGACGGCCTTGTTTGCATTTTCTCACAGTCTAAGTATGACCATCAGTCAGTGTGGTTTATGATCGTCATTACTCACCCGGAGCCAAACTGGCTCTATTTGTCAGGAGTTATTCAGTGTTATGCTTTCAGCTGATGTATGGAACAGTACACAAATAAAGGTGTCACACTGGTTGGCCCATGTCCCTCTGCATCCCCTTAGAAAGTATTTAACTTCATAGTTATGGTTAAATATAGTCAAAACTCATGCTGTGTTAAATATAGAGTGCCTCCCCGTCGACATAAAACATATGTACCCAGCGTAAAGGTCAGGGAAATGCTGTCGTTCTGGGCCCACAGGCTGGGTTTTTATGCACTCTTCTTGTCAACAAATCCTTTTTAATACCCAAAGCAACAATAAAGTGATGGTTTAAGTATAGTTAGTTCATCTGCAGCTCCATATATCCTCTTCCTCAGTGCCAAAGGGCTCTATTGTTTTTCAAAAGCCTATTTCAGGCACTTCCTGTTGCACTCAGCGACGTGATTCTGCATGACACTGGTGGAAAAAAACTAAATATCACCAAGCAAAAAAAATCTGCCAATGGAACAATTGGAAATTATCTTGGGAAGATGCCTTGACATGTTCCATATCTGTTGTCTAAAAATTAGGGCAAATTATTTATTAATAAAATGATTTATTTTCTTGTATTTTTATTTATGTCTTTTTTTAGGTGGAACAATGCACATGTATGGACACATACATTTAATTTCAGTATAAACGTAAATATGCCACAGATAGCATCAATGCTAATTTTACACATTATATGAGTAAATCAAGAACAGTGATCTGTGCAGAGTAAAGCAAATACAGTGGACTAAGTTAAGTGCATTCACAGACAATACAACATTTGTGCCTAAATTTCAAGGCCTAAAATAAAATTAAATCAATATTATTTTGTAAGCAGCATTTCAGTCTAAATGTCAATTACAAACAAGTTTAACACATTCATTTGTCCCTTTAATGTGCTAATTTTCACATGTTTGGTTATTTTTTTATTTACATTTTTAATCAGATTCATCACAGGGTTGCTTTGGATTAACTTCAATTAATCACAATCAAAGCGCACACTACGTGTGTTATGGTTGGATGTAGAAACTGAAGAAAACAGGTAAAGGAATGGTTAGATAGAGAGTGTTTGAACTACAAACCTGCTACAAAGACACTGTGGTCAAGTGAGCTGTGATTGGCTGTTAAAGCAGCCGTCACTTCCATCTGATGTTAAGTTCATTAACTTTAGTTTTAGTTATGAAACTGTTAATACTGTTAATTGTCAAGTTGTCATACACTAACGTTAGCACCAGTGTTTTTACTAAAACAGCTGATTAGCATCTAAGCTAATGTTCATAGACAGTAGAGCTGGATGTGTTTGTTTGATTGAAAGGTCGCCTACAGTGTCTGTGTGTAGGGTTGTCAAACAACCCTTAAAGACGGAATCGTCCCAAATTAAAAACAAACTTACGTCCGGTATTGAACTGAGCTTTAAACGAGGTAAATTTTTATGTTGCCATTGAGCATGTAGCAAGTAATAGAAAAACTGTGTCTATCCCCTGTGTAGTTAATAATAAACCTAATATTAAGAAAACCAATAGGAGCAAGATCAAATAATTTAATAAAAATAGTTTTAAGTAATAATCAGATTAAAAGAACACCTAACAATTATATCCAATGTTGACTGCTCAATATTAGGTCAATTTCTTCCAAACCATTGTTAATAAACGATCTAATCAGTGATCAATAAATTGATATTTTAGCTGTGACTCAAACCTGGCTTCAGCCGGATGAATATGTCCCATTAAATGAATCCAGGTGAACTATCACACAGCCAGAACCAGTGGTGGTGGTGGAGGAGTGGCAGTAATATCTCACTCCAGTTTAGGTCTTAGCCCTAAAATTAATCCTAAAATTAATCCCATTTACCACTCCTTTGAAAGTCTACTTTTATCCATTACTTTCCCCAACTGCAGAAACCAAAAACCAGTCCTTTTTGTCCTAGTTTATGTCCCTCCTGGTCCTTATTCACAGTTTGGATCTCATCAGTCTCTGACTTTCTATCCAGTGTAGTGTTGAACTGGGATAGGATTAGAATAGTTGGTGATTTGAACATACATGTTGATAACAACACTGACTCTCTTAGTAATGCATTTAGTGACCTACTAGACGGATTAGGCTTTATCCAAAATGTTCATAAACCAACCCACATTCACAGACACACCCTCCATCTGATCTGAACATTTGGTGTTAAAATTAATGACCTCGTTGTTTTTACCCATAATCCCATACTCTCAGATCACTTTTTAATGAGCTTTCAGTTTATGCTTGAGGATATTTCTACCTCAGTGATTAAAACATAAATGAAAAGGATACTATGTGACCGTGCTGTCTCAAAGTACAAAGAGTTAATTCAGTCACTATTTGTGTCTATGTCATGTGATTATGTAAAGGACACATTTAGTCCCAGTATAAGTGATGAGTTAGTCGATAGTACCATGCTCACATTAAAAACTACGTTAGATATAGTTGCCCGCCTTAAGTTAAAAACTACTAAGGTTAGATTAACCTCCCCATGGTACAACACTGACACTCGCTCCATTAAACAAACAACACGTAAATTAGAGGCAATGGCGCCGATCCAACTCAGAAGATTCTTTCAATGGCTGGAAAAATATCTTAATAAAGTATAATCCATCTTTGCGTACAGCCAAAACTAGATATTACTCATCCATAATAGAAGAAAACCAGAATAATCCTAGATTCCTGTTCAGTACTGTAGCCAGACTGACAAACAGACACACCTCCGTGGAACCAGTTATTCCATCCACGCTCCATTCTGAGGATTTCCTGCAGTTCTTTAACAATAAAATATCAACTATTAGAGACAAAATAGACACATTTCTCCCAAATATTAGATCAGAAAAAGCAGTGGTTTCAAACCTAGGCCTTTTTATAAATCCCTCTGTAACACTAAATAATTTCACCACTGTAGACCAAACTGATGTCATATCTATTATCATGTCTTCCAAATCATCACCTGCCTCTTAGATCCAATTACAACTAAACTAATTATTAACACTGTCCTAAATATAATTAACACTTCATTAATTACTGGATATGTGCCGCAGTCATTTAAATATGCTGTTATTAAACCAATTCTGAAAAAGCCTACCCTAGATCCCGATATTCTAGGTCTATATCTAATTTGTCCTTCCTGTCAAAAGGTTTTAGAACGAGTAATAGTTAAATGGTAAATGGACTGCACTTATATAGCGCTTTTCCACCTTCATGGTGCTCAAAGCGCTTTACATTAGCCTCTCATTCACCCATTCACACACACTCATACACCAGTAGGTTTCTAAGGTCTAAGGTCAGTCCTACTGGGGGCCTAAGCCAGGGTACAGTGTCTTGCCCAAGGACACTTCGACATGTGGACAGCCAGAGCTGGGACGCGAACTGCCAACCTCTCGGTCATTGGGCGACCCACTCTACCAACTGTGCCAATACCTGCAGGATAATAGTTTATTTGAACAGTTTCAGTCTGGCTTTCGTGCCCATCATAGCACTGAAACAGCGTTAGTTAAAGTTACTAATGACTTATTATTAGCCGCTGACATCAGATTAATATGGGTCCTGGTGTTATTAGACCTTAGTGCAGCCTTTGACACCATTGACCACAGTATCTTAGTGCACAGATTAGAATATGATATAGGTATTAGAGGAGCAGCCCTCTGCTGCTTTAAATCATATTTATCTAATCCATACCAATTTGTTCACATCAATCAACAATCATCGCAGTCCTCCAGAGTTAATTATGGCGTGCCCCAAGGGTCAGTCCTTGGGCCTATTTTGTTTACACTATATATGCTCCCTTTAGGTAACATCATTAGAAATCATGGCATTAATTTTCATTGTTATGCAGATGACACACAGCTATATTTATCGATTAAACCTGATCAGACCAGACAAATAGATAAACTAAGTACATGTGTCCAAGACATAAAGACTTGGATGAGTGCCAATTATCTTTTATTGAACCCTGAAAAGTCATTATAATAGGCCCTAAAATTGCGAAAGAGACTCCCTAACTGACCACATAGTTACTCTGGACAACTTAAGTGTAACACCCAGTGAAACAGTTAAACATTTAGGAGTTTTATTTGATCCAGATCTTTCATTCAAAGGGTCAGAGGTCAGGGCACATTAACCAAACTTGCAGAACAGCCTTCTTTCACCTGCACAACATTAGCCAAAATTAGGAATATTCTGTCTAAAAACGACTGCAGAAAAATGAATTCATGCATTTATTATATCTAGATTAGATTATTGTTACTCCTTACTTGTAGCGTGTCCTAAATATTCCCTAAAAAGCTTCAACTGGTTCAAAATGCAGCAGCAAGATTATTAACAGGATCAAATAGAAGAGAACACATCACCCCTGTGCTCCAAACCCTTCACTTGCTAACAGTTGAGTTTAGAATTAAATTTAAAATCCTGCTCCTTACATATAATGGTATGGGCCCCTCTTATCTTTGAGATGACCTGGTTCTGTACCAGTCCAATAGAACCCTTCGTTCTCAGAATGCAGGTTTATTGAAAGTTCCTAGGGTTTCTAAAAGTACAGTAGGAGCTAGAGCCTTTAGTTACCATGGTTACTGTCTGATGGAATCATCTTCCCTTTAATATTAAAGACGCAGAAACAATCTCTACATTTAAAATTAGGCTTAAAACATTCCTGTTCGAGAAAGACTATGATCAGGTTAGTTAAAAATGATGTGACTCATATATCATGTATACATGATGTATGAGTCACAGTTCAGTCTAGGCTGCCCTAGGAGTTAGAATGCTGGGGGAAGTACAAACACTGAGTTCTTTCTCTCTCTCATCCGTTTTTCTCATTTTTATAACCTATCTTTCATTCCAAGTCTGTTCATGGCTAGTCACCTGGTGTGTCGCGCCCCCCCCCCACCCACACACACACACACACCCCTGGGGGTAGTGGTGGCTCTCTTGACAGTGTCTGCCATGGACGACAGGATCTACAGTGACCTCCCTGTGCTGACTTGTGACCCCGGACCCTCTCCCCTGCCTGTCTGGTGTCTGGACCAGCCCCCCCCTTCATCATTTATAAATGGACGTTCATCTATAGCCTGTGGATCTGTCCTTCAATGTGGTTCTCCTCAAGATTTCTTCTTTTTCCCACTGGGTTTTGAAGTTTTTTCTTGCCGAGAAGAAGGGTCTAAGGACAGGGGGAGGGTCTAAGGACAGGGGATCCTTGGGACTGTTCATATATCTCTGTAGTTGATTGTGTTTCTGTAAAGTCCTGTGAGACGACTTTGTTGTGATTCGGGGCTTTACAAATAAAATGGAATTGAAATTGAATTGATTATATAAGAACATTTGCATATTATCCCGTATTTTCCCCTCACAGAGTTGGCAGCCCTATCTGTGTGTGTGTGTGTGTGTGTGTGTGTGTGTGTCAGTCCACTTTATTCTTCTATATTACTTCTTTATTTGCAGATATTGATCCTCAGATGTTGTCAGATTGTTCATAGCTTTTCTGTTTATTTCAATAGAATCCATGAAATTCGCACAAATCTTGTGGTTGGTTCCGTTGGGTCACATGGTCATATTATGGTCCAGGTCTGAACCACATTCAGGTGGGGGATAATAAGTCCAACTCCAGCCTCATAGTTGAACAGATGTTGTTGTGTTTGGGGTTAAATCCAAAATAAATGAATGAATAGTGATGTGTACAAGTGTGTGTTTTATTTAGTATTAATAAATACCAACCATATTCTGGTCCAATAGTGATAGGAAACACAGTAACGCTGCACACTTTACTATTGTTGTTGTTTGGACTTTGGTGCATGTGCTTTGATAGTGAATGAAGTGTTAACGTCACGGACATGTGGAGAGGAGCTGCGTAAACAACATCTATCTGGATCTGTTTTTAACTTACATTTGTCACAGCCTCATAACCACGCCTTGATAAGATACATTTGATCGATTATTGACAATTACAGTGAAACCACCCAAGATAAAAGTTCAGCGGCCGCCACTGTAAATCACTCATTCCAACACATACTGTTTTGAGAAGAAACAGGCCGGGACTACTTTGGCTTTGACCAACGTAGTCTGGATCATTCACTATGAATGATCCAGACCACATCACATCACATTGGGCTGAATTTGTCCCCTGACAGAAAAGACTCCTGCTGTGTAACTTGTGTCATATAAAAGTCCAGTCTAATGTTCTCACAGTATCCTTTTGGTTTTTACTAAACAGAGCATAAGAATCAGATGCAGCCTAAAAACCCTGGGAAGTTTCCCCTGAGGAACCAGGTCCAGCAGAACCCCCGACACCCGCCCAGACCCGAAGGCTACAACCCCGTCAAACGATGCCCGGCGCTCTATGGGGTGCACCGGATCTACATCCAGACCCACAAGGAGCGCCGCCTCCACCTGACGGTGGGGGGCCACGCCTACCTGCTGCCCAACACCTCTTTAGTCATCAAATGTCCAGTCAGGAAGTTCCCCAAAGCCTCCATCCGCTGGCTCAAAGACCGCCGGCCCCTGTCCACCTCCAAACGCCTCAGCATCACCAAGTCTGGATCTCTAAAAATCCACATCCTGGGTCCAGAAGACGTGGGCGTGTACAAGTGTAGAGCAGGACCCACCTCCGACATCTTCACCCTGCAGCTGATTGGCTTGGATGGTGGGTCAATGGGGATGGTCTTACCCTCCACGACTTCCCCTCCCCCCTCCCCCACCCCCAACTGGGACAAGATAATGCCCAGCTGCAACAGTCACTATGACACCTGGGCACCATTGTGGCGAATCCCCGTGTCTCTGCTGCCCACTGGTGCCCAGGAGGCGTGGCTGCAGGCCAGGGTGGAGGAGCAGCTGGTGAGCATCACGCTGCAGGCCGACAGGAGGGAGATCCAGCAGGAGCAGGCTGCCCAGCTCATTGTCTCGCTGCTGAGTCACATGACAGATGCTCAGCTCTGGAGCCGGGCCGCCGAAGGGCGAGGACCTGCCACAGGTAAATGACACCAGGCTGACACACCCCTAAATAACACTACGTCTCTAAATGACACCAGGCTGACACACCCCTAAATAACACTACGCCTCTAAATGACACCAGGCTGACACACCCCTAAATAACACTATGCCTCTAAATGACACCAGGCTGACACACCCCTAAATAACAGCACACCTCGAAATGACACCAGGCTGACACACCCCTAAATAACACCACACCTTGAAATGACACCAGAGTGACACACCCCTAAATAACACCACGCCTCTAAATGACACCAGGCTGACACACCCCTAAATAACACTACGCCTCTAAATGACACCAGAGTGACACACCCCTAAATAACACCACACCTCTAAATGACACCAGGCTGACACACCCCTAAATAACACCACGCCTCTAAATGACACCAGGCTGACACACCCCTAAATAACACTACGCCTCTAAATGACACCAGAGTGACACACCCCTAAATAACACCATGCCTCTAAATGACACCCGGCTGACACACCCCTAAATAACACCACACCTCTAAATGACACCAGAGTGACACACCCCTAAATAAAACCACACCTCTAAATGACACCAGAGTGACAGACCCCTAAATAACACCACACCTCTAAATGACACAAGAGTGACACACCCCTAAATAACACCACACCTCTAAATGACACCAGGCTGACACACCCCTAAATAACACCACGCCTCTAAATGACACCCGGCTGACACACCCCTAAATAACACCACACCTCTAAATGACACCAGAGTGACACACCCCTAAATAACACCACACCTCTAAATGACACCAGAGTGACAGACCCCTAAATAACACCACACCTCTAAATGACACCAGAGTGACACACCCCTAAATAACACCACACCTCTAAATGACACCAGAGTGACAGACCCCTAAATAACACCACACCTCTAAATGACACCAGAGTGACACACCCCTAAATAACACCACACCTCTAAATGACACCAGGCTGACACACCCCTAAATAACACCACGCCTCTAAATGACACCCGGCTGACACACCCCTAAATAACACCACACCTCTAAATGACACCAGAGTGACACACCCCTAAATAAAACCACACCTCTAAATGACACCAGAGTGACAGACCCCTAAATAACACCACACCTCTAAATGACACAAGAGTGACACACCCCTAAATAACACCACACCTCTAAATGACACCAGAGTGACACACCCCTAAATAACACCACGCCTCTAAATGACACCCGGCTGACACACCCCTAAATAACACCACACCTCTAAATGACACCAGCATGACACACCCCTAAATAACACCACACCTCTAAATGACACCAGGCTGACACACCCCTAAATAACACCACACCTCTAAATGACACCAGAGTGACACACCCCTAAATAACACCACACCTCTAAATGACACCAGAGTGACACACCCCTAAATAACACCACACCTCTAAATTACACCAGTGACACACCCCTAAATGACACCAGACTGACACACCCCTAAATAACACCACGCCTCTAAATGACACCAGGCTGACACACCCCTAAATGACACCACGTCTCTAAATGACACCAGGCTGACACACCCCTAAATGACACCAGACTGACACACCCCTAAATGACACCACGCCTCTAAATGACACCAGGCTGACACACCCCTAAATAACACCAGACTGACACACCCTTAAATGACACCAGACTGACACACCCTTAAATGACACCAGACTGACACACCCTAAATAACACCAGACTGACACACCCTTAAATGACACCAGACTGACACACCCTTAAATGACACCAGACTGACACACCCTAAATAACACCAGACTGACACACCCCTAAATGACACCAGACTGACACACCCCTAAATGACACCAGACTGACACACCCTTAAATAACACCAGACTGACACACCCTTAAATGACACCAGACTGACACACCCTTAAATGACACCAGACTGACACACCCTAAATAACACCAGACTGACACACCCTTAAATGACACCAGACTGAGACACCCCTAAATAACACCAGACTGACACACCCTTAAATGACACCAGACTGACACACCCTTAAATGACACCAGACTGACACACCCTAAATAACACCAGACTGACACACCCTTAAATGACACCAGACTGACACACCCTTAAATAACACCAGACTGACACACCCTAAATAACACCAGACTGACACACCCTTAAATGACACCAGACTGACACACCCCTAAATGACACCAGACTGACACACCCCTAAATGACACCAGACTGACACACCCTTAAATGACACCAGACTGACACTCCCTTAAATGACACCAGACTGACACACCCCTAAATAACACCAGACTGACACACCCTTAAATAACACCACGTCTCTAAATGACACCAGACTGACACACCCCTAAATGACACCAGACTGACACACCCCTAAGTGACACCAGACTGACACACCCCTAAGTGACACCAGACTGACACACCCCTAAATAACACCAGACTGACACACCCTTAAATAACACCAGACTGACACACCCTTAAATAACACCAGACTGACACACCCCTAAATGACACCAGACTGACACACCCCTAAATGACACCAGACTGACACACCCTTAAATAACACCAGACTGACACACCCCTAAATGACACCAGACTGACACACCCCTAAGTGACACCAGACTGACACACCCCTAAATAACACCAGACTGACACACCCTTAAATAACACCACGTCTCTAAATGACACCAGACTGACACACCCCTAAATGACACCAGACTGACACACCCCTAAGTGACACCAGACTGACACACCCCTAAGTGACACCAGACTGACACACCCCTAAATAACACCAGACTGACACACCCTTAAATAACACCAGACTGACACACCCTTAAATAACACCAGACTGACACACCCCTAAATGACACCAGACTGACACACCCCTAAGTGACACCAGACTGACACACCCCTAAATAACACCAGACTGACACACCCTTAAATAACACCAGACTGACACACCCCTAAATGACACCAGACTGACACACCCCTAAATGACACCAGACTGACACACCCTAAATAACACCAGACTGACACACCCTAAATAACACCACACCTCTAAATGACACCAGAGTGACACACCCCTAAATAACACCACACCTCTAAATGACACCAGAGTGACAGACCCCTAAATAACACCACACCTCTAAATGACACCAGAGTGACACACCCCTAAATAACAACACACCCTTAAATGACACCAGACTGACACACCCTTAAATGACACCAGACTGACACACCCTAAATAACACCAGACTGACACACCCTTAAATGACACCAGACTGACACACCCTAAATAACACCAGACTGACACACCCTTAAATGACACCAGACTGACACACCCTTAAATAACACCAGACTGACACACCCTAAATAACACCAGACTGACACACCCTTAAATGACACCAGACTGACACACCCCTAAATGACACCAGGCTGACACACCCCTAAATGACACCAGACTGACACACCCTTAAATGACACCAGACTGACACACCCTTAAATGACACCAGACTGACACACCCTTAAATGACACCAGACTGACACACCCTTAAATGACACCAGACTGACACACCCTTAAATGACACCAGACTGACACACCCTTAAATGACACCAGACTGACACACCCCTAAATAACACCAGACTGACACACCCCTAAATAACACCAGACTGACACACCCCTAAATAACACCAGACTGACACACCCTTAAATAACACCAGACTGACACACCCCTAAATAACACCAAGCCTATAAATGACACCAGGCTGACACACCCCTAAATAACACCAGACTGACACACCCTTAAATAACACCACGTCTCTAAATGACACCAGACTGACACACCCGTAAATGACACCAGACTGACACACCCCTAAGTGACACCAGACTGACACACCCCTAAGTGACACCAGACTGACACACCCCTAAATAACACCAGACTGACACACCCTTAAATAACACCAGACTGACACACCCTTAAATAACACCAGACTGACACACCCCTAAATGACACCAGACTGACACACCCCTAAGTGACACCAGACTGACACACCCCTAAATAACACCAGACTGACACACCCTTAAATGACACCAGACTGACACACCCTTAAATGACACCAGACTGACACACCCCTAAATGACACCAGGCTGACACACCCCTAAATGACACCAGACTGACACACCCTTAAATGACACCAGACTGACACACCCTTAAATGACACCAGACTGACACACCCTTAAATGACACCAGACTGACACACCCTTAAATGACACCAGACTGACACACCCTTAAATGACACCAGACTGACACACCCCTAAATAACACCAGACTGACACACCCCTAAATAACACCAGACTGACACACCCCTAAATAACACCAGACTGACACACCCTTAAATAACACCAGACTGACACACCCCTAAATAACACCAAGCCTATAAATGACACCAGGCTGACACACCCCTAAATAACACCAGACTGACACACCCTTAAATAACACCACGTCTCTAAATGACACCAGACTGACACACCCTTAAATAACACCACGTCTCTAAATGACACCAGACTGACACACCCCTAAATGACACCAGACTGACACACCCCTAAGTGACACCAGACTGACACACCCCTAAGTGACACCAGACTGACACACCCCTAAATAACACCAGACTGACACACCCTTAAATAACACCAGACTGACACACCCTTAAATAACACCAGACTGACACACCCCTAAATGACACCAGACTGACACACCCCTAAGTGACACCAGACTGACACACCCCTAAGTGACACCAGACTGACACACCCCTAAATAACACCAGACTGACACACCCTTAAATAACACCAGACTGACACACCCTTAAATAACACCAGACTGACACACCCCTAAATGACACCAGACTGACACACCCCTAAGTGACACCAGACTGACACACCCCTAAATAACACCAGACTGACACACCCTTAAATAACACCAGACTGACACACCCCTAAATGACACCAGACTGACACACCCCTAAATGACACCAGACTGACACACCCTAAATAACACCAGACTGACACACCCCTAAATAACACCAGACTCACACACCCTTAAATAACACCAGACTGACACACCCTTAAATAACACCAGACTGACACACCCTTAAATAACACCAGACTGACACACCCTTAAATGACACCAGACTGACACACCCCTAAATAACACCAGACTGACACACCCCTAAATAACACCAGACTAACACACCCTTAAATAACACCAGACTGACACACCCCTAAATAACACCAAGCCTATAAATGACACCAGGCTGACACACCCCTAAATAACACCAGACTGACACACCCTTAAATAACACCACGTCTCTAAATGACACCAGACTGACACACCCCTAAATGACACCAGACTGACACACCCCTAAGTGACACCAGACTGACACACCCCTAAGTGACACCAGACTGACACACCCCTAAATAACACCAGACTGACACACCCTTAAATAACACCAGACTGACACACCCTTAAATAACACCAGACTGACACACCCCTAAATGACACCAGACTGACACACCCCTAAGTGACACCAGACTGACACACCCCTAAATAACACCAGACTGACACACCCCTAAATAACACCAGACTGACACACCCTTAAATAACACCAGACTGACACACCCTTAAATAACACCAGACTGACACACCCCTAAGTGACACCAGACTGACACACCCCTAAATAACACCAGACTGACACACCCTTAAATAACACCAGACTGACACACCCTTAAATAACACCAGACTGACACACCCCTAAGTGACACCAGACTGACACACCCTTAAATGACACCAGACTGACACACCCTTAAATGACACCAGACTGACACTCCCTTAAATGACACCAGACTGACACACCCTTAAATGACACCAGACTGACACACCCTTAAATGACACCAGACTGACACACCCTTAAATGACACCAGACTGACACACCCTTAAATGACACCAGACTAATAAGTCCTTATTAAATTGTCAAACACTCTGTGATTCATGTCAGCCTCTTACTGTAAAAAAAATACATCTATTTTAATTGTTAACATAAAATATTTTCAAATAAACAACATATTTTATTTTCGCTTATAATTTTTACCACATGTTCTTTCTGCAGTATTTTTTTACAGTGTTTTATCCCATTATCCTCCTTTTCACTCTGTATGTTCTGTGCATTTAGTGAACTGGAAATAAAAGCTTTGGGTTTTAGTATGTGAGGACAATAGAGCCATAAGTAAGTGTGATCCTTTATAGAGTAAATGTACATGAGGTATTTACTGTCATAGTTTGGCTCTGAACAGAACAACTGTCTGGGGAATGAATGTGTCCTTGAATCTACCATAAAGGAGGTTTTAATAAACAGTTGGTTCACTTTTATAGATTAGGTCCCACAAGGAAAAAAAATACAAGAAATGTCATTTCAGTTCTATGTGTCCATGTCCTTTGACCCATGGCTGCCCATCAGTCCAAATGATGAGTGAGAAATTCCAGTTAAGGTTTTCCTGTGTTATTCCATCAGTGAGAATGAACAAACATGAGTATTAACTTACACCTTTTGTGTTCAAAGTCTACAAAATGGAAAGTGTTGTAGAAAATTCAAGAAGAGGGAAAAAAAGTGAAATTGAACCTTCAGATTCACCTGTTAAGCCAAAATCTTAGGTTTATGTACAGAATAAATTGAGAAGAAAAGCTTTTTCTTTTATTTATGATTGAAGATTAATTACACAAATTGTTGTTTATAGTATATAGTAACTGTGATCCTAGGTTTACACATAACTTCTCCAGCCAAACCTTACAACCGTCCAAATCCAGTCCTCGAGGGCCGGTGTCCTGCATGTTTTATATATTTCCCTCTTCCATGTGATTCAGTTTAACCCTTTAACTCCTGAGAACTAACAAAGTAACTGGTAACATGAGCAAAGTAAGACAGAAATGGTAGAAAATCAAAGAACAATAAAATGTAGAAAAATAAACAAAATTAGCAACAAAAACTAATAAATATTTACAAAATCACAAATAATGTGGAAACTTTTGGGGAAAAAAATTACGAACGATGAAAACTAGTATTGAAATTTGGTCCCAGCAATTTTAATTTTGCCTTTAAAAAATGTTTAAATAAAATAACATTAAAATTAAATCTTGCTTTTTGGCACCCTTTCCATGCACAAAACTAAACTGAAAATAATCATCCATTCAGAATCAACGCTGACACTTAAAGAGTTAATAATCAGCTCCTCATCAGACTGATAATGATGCAATGGCCTCCAGGTGTAATGGAAGAGGGAAACATCTAAAACATGCAGGACCGCAGTTTGACACCCCTGCTTTAGGGTATTTCTGTCTTCCACCACACCTGGTTCAATGAATGATCAGCTCATCATAAAGTCTAATAATGATGTAATGCCTTCCAGTTGTGGTGGAAGAGGGTCTTATCTAAAACAGGCAGGATACTGGCCCTCGGGGACTGGGTTTGGACACCCCTGCCTTACAATAACAGGAACAGTCATGATAGCATTGATGGAGTAACAGGAACAAGGCAGAGAGTACCCAAGACAGTAACAGGTAACAGGAACAAGAATAGTAACAGTAATCATAATGGGAACAGGAACAGAAATAGTAAGGGTAACAGTGATGGCAACATTAACAGAGTAACAGGATGTAAAAGGGGGGCAGCACAGGTGGACCCAGATGCAAGACTCTGAACCAGTATCTTAGTTTTAAGATATTTATTAATACACAGTATTAATGTAGGTTGATCTGATCTATTCCAAACCGGCAACTGAGGGGCAGGGCAGAAAAAAGGTCACAAGGCAGGCAAAGTTCAAAACCAAAAATCCAGCAAGATAAGTCAAAATCCATAAAACTAGCGAAGGTCAAAGCAGGTGGTCAGTCCAGCCAACAGGATCCGACAGCGGCTAGGCAGTATCAGGGTCACGCATGAATTCAAAGTCCAGTAACAGGAATTAGAAGCCAATACCAAAGGGGGACAGACGACGGATACCAAAAACCAAACCAGTCATACAAGCAGGATCAAAACATGGGGAAAATACGCTCATGTGGGTGCAGACATGGCAGACAAACTAGCAACATACAAACACACACACCTCACTTATAAAGGGGAAGGAAGAGGTGGGATCAATCACAGATTACAAATCGGGGAGAAAACACCCGTGACAGGAAGCGAAACTAGACAATGTGCACCCAGACCCACAACAAAATAAAAGCCCAGGACAGCAACAAAGACAGAAACAAAACAAAAGAACACAGGAGACGAACAAAAAACTTGCATAACAAGACAACAAAGTCCAGGTTTATAACAGAGGAACAGAAATAGTAACTGTTACAGTAACAATAGTGGTAACAGCAACAGTAACTTGGACAACAACAGATTTCCTTTTGTTATTTGTCAGGTGGGAAAAGAGATTTTTTTCTTACTTTGCCGTTTGGGCTAGAGCTTGTAGTCATGGTCAAAAGGCAACAGTAACAGTCACAGTACCATGTCAGTCTGTACATTGACTTATATCTGACATCTTGTCCCACAGACACTCTGTCCAACTGGTCAGAGCGTTCTGTGGTGGAGGCGGTCCCTAGCAGACCTGTGATCAGCCGACGGGCGCAGACCCTCCCTCTGACTTTACACAAGAACGTCAACATCAGCATCGGCCACAGCGCCATCCTCAACAACGCCACTCGATCCCTGACCATCATGTGTTCAGCAGATGGAGTCCCCACCCCTAAAACCACCTGGAGCAAAGATGGAGTTGTGATACAGCGAACCGACAGGTAACACTCAGCGCGGTTCATGTTACTTAACTTAACTTACTTTAATCTCAAAGTTTGTTGAATGAAAGCTCCCAAGATGGATTGACACTAAAGTCCAGCCAATGATGAGCTCTGATATGATCATTCTAAGATGAACAATTTATTGAATTTCACATGGAAAGTACCGGAAAATCAGCGCTGATCTTGGTCCATTTGGACCCACAAGCACAGTCCCCTTTTTCTTCCACTTGTTTGACATTATATTCTTCCTTTCTCCACCCTGAAAGCATGGGTTGCACTCCAACTTTTGACTGATGACAAAGCTAGTGATGTCAGTTTCTCCCCTGTTAGCTTGTGCATATGAAACATCTAATGTTTATGTCTACATACTGCGTGTTTGGTGTTTCTGTGTCTGTGTTTTTCCCAACACCCTTCTGACACTTGAGCAATACATGAAAAACATGACAAAAACATAACATCGTCTCCAGCCACTCCATCCTTGAGCCAGAGCCGGGAAATTATGAACCATATTAACTCCTACAGGCCCGGTTCTAGTCAATGTGGTGCCCCAGGTGAACACTAGGCGAACACCCCTCTTTCAATGTTAAGTTTAAAGCTTTATTTACCATATTTTTCACACTATAAGGTGAACTGTGCATGAATGTTTTTCATACATAAGGTGCATTAAGTGAAGCTAAACAGTCACAATAACTCTCAACCTTGTTGAGTTGTAACACAGACCAAAACACTCTTATCAAAATTCTGAGATAAAAAGTCAAAATTATGCAATAAAAAGTCAAAATTACGAGATAAAATTTTAAAATTATGTAATAAAATGTCTAAATTCTGAGTTAAAATTTCTAAATTATGCAATAAAAAGTATAAATTATGAGACAAAAAAGTCAAAATTATGCAATAAAAGTAATAATTCTAAGATAAAAAGCCAAAATTCTGTGACAAAAAGGGAAAATTATTCGATAAAAAGTCAAAATTCCCAGTCACTAAACACAATCAGAATTAATCCATATATTAGGTGCACTGTAGATTTTAAGGTATCTTAATATTCTAATTCTGTGGGACTTGGAGCCCCCAAGACATCTGGTGCCCTAGGCGACCCCCTTGTCTGCCTATGCCTAACGCCGGCCCTGAACCCCTAGTAACCACAGAAATACTATCAGTTTATTATTGATCACTTTGGCTGTTTTTGTTCATTTTTTTTATTCCTTGAATGACTGTGGAAAGTCACAGGAGTTAACGGGGTACGAAGCTGAAGCAAAATAATAAAGCAGAAATCCTGTATTTATCCCACTGTGCATGTGATGAGTCTATAAAATGGACTAGTTTGACCTTTTATGTTGAATTGTCTGAATAAAACAATCGTATTGTTATTCAGTATATATATTTTAAAGACTTCCTGGGAATATGATGATTCCTGTTTTCAGAGGCACTTATTAAGCATCTGTGGTGGGCTTCTGGGTATCCTTCTCTACACATATGTTGAACTTTCTTGAGTCAAGGAGGAAATGCGTGTGGGCTGAATTTGACTAAAGGCTCAAACAAAGCATCAGCATAAATATCCACAGAATAGGATGTTGTGTAAATGTGGCAGACACTTGGACAGATCAGCAGATTTTCAGCTTGCCTGCTTCCTCTGCTCCTCATCCTCAAGGCAGGTAGAGCGATGATGCAGCAAAAGCAGGAAGAACAAATGGGATCTAGACACGAGGAAGTACTTCCAGCATCCAACAGAGAAACTGTGGAGTTTGGGATTGATGAAAATACCAACACATTTAACCCTAAAATGAAATGAAAACAATGAGAGTCCACTAAAAATGGATTTTTGGGGCTTAGCCTGATATAAGGGATTAACGCTTTAACTCCCGAGACTTTCCAAAGTCAAAAAAAGAATGAAATAAGCAACAAAATAAAATAAAAAAAAAACAGCCGACATTATTCATAAAAAAAAAGAACAAAAATAAATAATAAACAACAAAATAATAAGCTACAGGAGCAAAGTAACACAAATGGGACAAAAGTGAACCCAAAAAAATATACAATTTAAAAAACTCGATGTAGACAAATAAACCATCTAAGCCACCAAATGAACAAAAACAGCTGAAGTGATGATTAATAAAAAAAAGAACAAAAATGAATAATAAACCATCAAAATAATAATAATAGGAGCAATAATAGTGACATCAACAAAGTGACATGAATAAATAAATAAATAAGTTAAAAAAATTTATATATATATATATATATATATATATATATATATATATATATAGACATTGTATCAGACCACGCACTAGAAGAAGCAGTCCTAGACTGTACCAAGCGATGACACACAACAAGGAGAAAAAAGTATGATGTAACCAAATGACGACCTAAGGGAGGAGTTCATGGTGAGCATCGGAGGTGCATTTCAGCCGCTCCTAGTCGTGAACCTGGAGGAGGTGGAAGTGGAAGATCTCTACCAAGAGTTTAAAGAAATCACAAACTCGACAAGGGAAAAAGTGGTGGGAACTATCAAGGGACGAAAGACTGTAACAGTGACGAGGGAGGAAGAGGTCGAGTGTGAGAGACGCAGGAATGCAAGAGTGGAAATGATTAATAACACCCAAAACCTAAGGCAGAAACACAAGGAATTAAACAGAAAAGTGAAAACAACAGTAAGAAGAAAAAGAAAGGCAGCTTGAAGATGCAGTTGAGGAGAATGAGAACAATTATAGGCAGAACAGGAAAGTACAGCAGCTTGAAAGAAAAACACCAAAAAGACTGAACACTGTTAATGACACCAATGGATGGAAACACACAAAAAAGGAAGAGCTGATGGAATGCTGGAAACAGCATTTCTCGCAACACCTGAATGAGGAATTTCCCCATGATGAAGACGCCCATAATAACATCGTAGTGCACAACGAAGAAATTGAAGATTCCAGCGTGGATAAAACATACGAGGAAGTGAAGAGTGCGGTACAACACCTAAAACTGAGGAAGGCCGCGGGTGCTGATGACATAACAACAGAGGTACTTAAAGCTGGTGATGATGGCATGATCAGGGTCCTCCACTCAATTTCTTTTTTTTTCTCTCTTCTTTTTTAATTTGTCTGCATTTGTTCTCATTGTTTAACTCCACACAGAGGGAGTCAACATTGTTTGAGATCAATGCATTTTTTAGTCTTGCAGCCAAATATTTAAATATTTAGTGCATGTGTGTGACCATCAGCGGTCCTCCCTGAAAGCTGAGCAGACATCCTTTATTAGAACTCTCTATTATAAACCAGGGAGGGCAGTGCTACACCTCAGTGAT
This sequence comes from Siphamia tubifer, assembly GCA_020466265.1. Taxonomy (NCBI): domain Eukaryota; kingdom Metazoa; phylum Chordata; class Actinopteri; order Kurtiformes; family Apogonidae; genus Siphamia; species Siphamia tubifer. The sequence continues at coordinate 1,360,524 of CM035785.1, read as the reverse complement.
GTGTGGGGGAAACAAAGACTGGACAGAAGTTAACAGGTGGTGCTATTGTAATTAAAGATTGTGAGGTGGTGTGTTATTCCAAACTATTAACTGTCCATCAATAAAAATAAATAAATAAATCAAAAAAAGAGGAGAAAACCAAAACAGCACAAAAGAGATTCAATAAATAAATAATTAAACAAAACGGTAGTGAGCATCATAATTGTGGATGACTTGATAGTATAAAATAGAATAGAATAGAATAGAATAAAATAGAATAGAATAGAATAGGCCAGAAGAGGACACCAGTGAAGAAGAGAATGAGTTTAGGGTAGAGATTCTCAGCACATTCTGGCAGGTCCCATCGTTCACTGAAATGGGACTCGGCAGTAGCTGGCGAGACCTGATCAAAAATACAAGTGTGAAGGAACCCGAAGCCCAGAACAGCAATCACAGCAAGGCAGGGCCAAGCCAACAGGGCCCCCAGTTATCAACAAGGTCTGCAGAGAGGAAGTGACACCAATGGACTGGAAAAAAATGGTAGTACCACCAGTGGACAAGAAGGGAGACCCACTGGAACCTAAAAATTACAGAGCAGTAGCCTTACTATCAGTGCCGGGGAAAGTTTTCTGGAGGATCATTGGAGAGAGGATTAAACCAAAAGTGGAGACAGTACTAAGCAAGAGCCAATTCGGTTTCCGACCAGGATGCAGCACAATGGATGCCATATTTGTTTTTAGACAAATTATGGAAAAAGCAAGCGAGAAGGGACAACAGCCGCACTTCAATTATGTCGATTTCAAGGCTGCCTTTGACACCATATGGAGGCAAGCACTATGGAAGATGCTGGAAGCAACAGGCATAGACAGGAAAATAGAATTATCAAGGAGTGCTACGATAAAACACAATGCTCAATAGCGATAGATGGCAACCAAACAGATTGGTTTCTGGGAGGAGTTGGGGTAAGACAGAGTTGCTCCCTGTCACCCACGCTATTCAACATCTATCTGGAGTTTGTGTGGTGAGTTTTAGATTTTTGGAATATAACAACTTCTGCTCAGTTTCCTCTTTTTAAAAAATTCCAATCAGCTGATGTACACCATGTATGTCCTGTGATGCTAACTGCTAGCTTCTCCCAGTGCTTGGCGTGGCATTTTCTGCAGGACACAAATACACTATTGAGTTTCTGCCTCATCAAGTAGCAATGGATATTGATGACCTTTTTAGAAAGTGTTTCTGAGGACGGAAATAAGAACTGACACTTTTCACATCTGAGACAGAAATGAGTTAAGGCTGATACATCTGATCTGATGTCCAATGGCTGAACCACCAAAATATGATCAAAATAACCTATAAATAATGACAACTGAAACTCTTTGTCTTTGCTTTTGTGCAAAAAAATCCCATTAATTATGAAAATATTTACTTTTATAAAATATCCCAACAAAAAAGATTTGAATAAGCAAAAAAAAAAACCTGAAATGCCTTTAGAAAAATAGTGTAATTTTAATGATTTGTCTTTTTTGTATTTATTTCTTTTGCTCAATTCAGTATTTTTTAAAGTAGTTAAATACATGTTTGTTTGCATTAAAAAATTAAATACATGGTGTTCGGGAGAGAGGACATTCTGTAAAAAAATCTACAAAGGGTTAATGTTTGTTGTTTTTTATTAGTGACAGTTAATATTAGTGCTAGTTAACAAAGGGTTAATGTCAGTATTGTCAGTCAAATCCTCCCTGTGTGCAGGTTGTCATGGGATACGTTTGCTCTGCACATCCTTCAGCCCAGAATGTCTGACACAGGAAACTACAAATGTACAGCGACCAACCTGCATGGATCCGACTCTGAAACATCTCAGCTAATGCTGGCAGGTGTGTCCTTTTACATCACTAGTTATTAGACCTGTCAAAATGAACATATTTATTCAATCAATTTAATTCAGTTCTGAACACAATTGAATGGAACAGTTGTTTGAAAGAAAAGAAGTGCAGGAACCATGATTTTCTGACATAATTTTAGCTTTACTGTAGAACGCCACTTGGCATCTATAGCTCACAAATACTAGCTAGTAGATGTGTGACTCTTTCACTCACTCACTGATCCGATTCGAATATCAATTCACAGACTGCAATGTGATTCAAGGATGATTCATGAAAATTTGTAAATGATTTGGTATGATTCAAACTGATTTGGTTCAGTTTGATTCAATATGAAGGAAATATATATATATATATATATATATATATATATATATATATATATATATATATATATATGTATGTATGTATGTAAAGTATAAAGACATATACTTGTGGTAGAGATGGTCCCACAGCTCAAACTATGTGTGTCAAGGACTGGAAGTCCATTTGTGGATAAGAAAGATAAATAAAAGTGAATGTTGTGTTCTTATGATTGTACTTGGAGACAGCAACAAGCCTTGACGTCAAGGAACTGGTTAGAGAAGGTTTAGTGTGGGTGACTGGTACCTGAAAATGGACTATAAAGGACACATACATGTCAAAATAAACTGAGCCTTTTCCTACTCAACTTCTGGTGGTGACATCCTTGGTCTATGACGAAAATCCACAACAAATACAAATTGACAATTTAACCACAAGGACTTGTTTTATTTTACTATATGTTACTTAGAAGAAAAAGGGAAACACAATATAAGCTTAAGTCTTTACAATATACCCATAGATGAGTGATATTAATAATAATATACCTGTAGATAAGTGATAATAATGATAATATACCTGTAGATAAGTGATATTAATGATAATATACCTGTAGATAAATGATATTAATGATAATATACCTGTAGATAAATGATATTAATGATAATATACCTGTAGATAAGTGATATTAATGATAATATACCTGTAGATAAGTGATATTAATGATAATATACCTGTAGATAAATGATATTAATGATAATATACCTGTAGATAAATGATATTAATGATAATATACCTGTAGATAAATGATATTAATGATAGTATACCTGTAGATAAGTGATATTAATGATAATATACCTGTAGATAAGTGATATTAATGATAATATACCTGTAGATAAGTGATATTAATGATAATATACCTGTAGATAAATGATATTAATGATAATATACCTGTAGATAAGTGATATTAATGATAATATACCTGTAGATAAGTGATATTAATGATAATATACCTGTAAATATGTGATATTAATGATAATATACCTGTAGATAAGTGATATTAATGATAATATACCTGTAGATAAATGATATTAATGATAATATACCTGTAGATAAATGATATTAATGATAATATACCTGTAGATAAATGATATTAATGATAATATACCTGTAGATAAATGATATTAATGATAATATACCTGTAGATAAGTGATATTAATGATAATATACCTGTAGATAAATGATATTAATGATAATATACCTGTAGATAAGTGATATTAATGATAATATACCTGTAGATAAATGATATTAATGATAATATACCTGTAGATAAGTGATATTAATGATAATATACCTGTAAATATGTGATATTAATGATAATATACCTGTAGATAAGTGATATTAATGATAATATACCTGTAGATAAGTGATATTAATGATAATAATATATGTAGATAAATTATATTAATGATAATATACCTGTAGATAAGTGATAATAATGATAATATACCTGTAGATAAATGATATTAATGATAATATACCTGTAGATAAGTGATAATAATGATAATATACCTGTAAATAACTGATATTAATGATAATATACCTGTAGATAAGTGATATTAATGATAATATACCTGTAAATATGTGATATTAATGATAATATACCTGTAGATAAGTGATATTAATGATAATATACCTGTAGATAAGTGATATTAATAATAATATACCTGTAGATAAGTGATATTAATGATAATATACCTGTAGATAAGTGATATTAGTGATAATATACCTGTAGATAAGTGATATTAATGATAATATACCTGTAGATAAGTGATATTAATGATAATATACCTGTAGATAAGTGATATTAATGATAATATACCTTTAGATAAGTGATATTAATGATAATATACCTGTAGATAAGTGATATTAATGATAATAATATATGTAGATAAGTGATAATAATGATAATATACCTGTAGATAAGTGATATTAATGATAATAATATATGTAGATAAGTGATATTAATGATAATATACCTTTAGATAAGTGATATTAATGATAATATACCTGTAGATAAGTGATATTAATGATAATAATATATGTAGATAAGTGATAATAATGATAATATACCTGTAGATAAGTGATATTAATGATAATAATATATGTAGATAAGTGATAATAATGATAATATACCTGTAGATAAGTGATATTAATGATAATATACCCGTAGATAAGTGATATTATTGATAATATACCTGTAGATAAATGATATTAATGATAATATACCTGTAGATAAATGATATCAATGATAATATACCTGTAGATAAGTGATATTAATGATAATATACCCGTAGATAAGTGATATTATTGATAATATACCTGTAGATAAATGATATTAATGATAATATACCTGTAGATAAATTATATTAATGATAATATACCTGTAGATAAGTGATATTAATGATAATATACCTGTAGATAAGTGATATTAATGATAATATACCTGTAGATAAGTGATATTAATGATAATATAATATTAATGACAGCTTCCTCCACTGGAGTTGATTAGGATTAGGGGTCAGAGGTCAGGGGTTAGGGTTTGGGACTCATCTATTTTCAGCTAAACTTACTCTACAATTGAACAGGATTCAACAATTATTGATTAATATTCTATATCAGACTGATGGAACATAAACATAAACTGATGAACATAATTACAGATCAATAGCTGGACCTGAGGAAACATCGGCATCGGACCATTGGTCATCAGTTTTACCGATTCAGGCTCCATGGACCTCATACGACACAGACCGAAAACTGATTCAAATGGGTTTGTTTACACTTCTAGTAGCTAGGCAACAGGTTTGTTGCTAATGGAATTTATTGTTGGTGCGCTCATGTGAATGACAGACAATCCTGACAATGGAACATTCTATTAAATGAGCACCGTGTTCCAAGTCCAGTCCAGTACGAACCCACGTCCTGAGCTCTGGCCTCGTCATTAAAACGATGTAAAGAATGGAATAAGTGTTGTTTGTGTAAAACTGAACCCAAAAGTCTATTTCACTTTTTCTATGGATGCTCATTTAGGAGTATATTTTGGAAAGAGTTTATACTTTGCAAAACTATATATAAGATTAATTTAAAGGAAAATAATATTTTTACTTATTTTGAATTTAGAGAAAATAAAATAGACACTTGTAAATCTTTACATATTAGGGAAATTTCAAATTCATATAAGTACATTTCAAAACTCAACTCCTTTATTTAAATAATTTTTAATTGAAATTAATTATTACTTTGAGTCTGAATGGTTGATATCTACTCTGAATTCTCTGGTAATGTACTGTCATCATTTTATTTTAATTTTTTTTTATCTTTTTGTAACGAGCTGCAGGGAACCCAAGCGCCGAACCACAGACACTTCTGAAAGTTCAAGTTGTTTATTAATACAAGTTCGATTAATAAACAACACAACTGATGAAAGGGAAGTCCCCTTTAAAGTCCTTCAGGGTTCTGTTCTGTGCGTACAGACTGATGTCGGCAGAATTTCTCTTATCCGTGGACGTAAACTGGGTCAGAGTCGGATCCGGTCCAGGGTCGGGGCGGGTGGCGAGGTGCGTAACGGGAATCCCGTCCGGGGTCAGTATCAACACAGTCAGGCAGAAAAGGGTCGGGACGCAGGCAGGAAACAGAGGTCGGGCAAAACAGGTCTGGTACCCCGGAACTCGGAACAGGAAAATACGCGGGAAAATCAGAGGATTGGATGGTGATAATCTGGTGAGGGATAGAGGAGAGGATGAAGGTTTCTATAGTGTCCACCTGATGAGCCCAGCTAAGCTCATCAGGTGTGTCGTATCCACAATTAGCCTTGGAAGGCAAAACAGGGTGAAAGGTGAACAGAGACCAGGAAGAGAGATAGCAGAACAAACAAAATATTTTTGACTAAATATGTCTCATCTATTTTGAATGTTCTCTGGAAGTGGAATGGGTGAATGTTCATTGATATTTGTACTTATAAAAAAAAAAAGAAATGTAGGAATCCATATGATGAACATAAAGAAGTACCAAAACACAGTTGTGGTACGTTCTGGCCCAGTGGGTACAGTTAGAACAGCTTCTCTTTGTTTATGCAGCATTTTCCCTCTTGTTTCATTCAACTACACAAAGAACAAACAAATAAATAAAGAATAAACAAATAAAGAACAAACAAATGAATAAAGAATAAACAAATAAAGAACAAACAAATGAATAAAGAATAAACAAATAAAGAACAAACAAATAAATAAAGAATAAACAAATAAAGAACAAACAAATGAATAAAGAATAAACAAATAAAGAACAAACAAATAAATAAAGAATAAACAAATAAAGAACAAACAAATGAATAAAGAATAAACAAATAAAGAACAAACAAATGAATAAAGAATAAACAAATAAAGAACAAACAAATGAATAAAGAATAAACAAATAAAGAACAAACAAATGAATAAAGAATAAACAAATAAAGAACAAACAAATGAATAAAGAATAAACAAATAAAGAACAAACAAATAAATAAAGAATAAACAAATAAAGAACAAACAACCCTGGGATAGAAATGACTGGAAATGAGTAGAAGCATCAGCATCAATCTCCCATAATTCCTTGCGCTCCAGCAGTTTGACCTGACTTGCCCTGAACGTTACACAGTCGTGGTTCAAAGGTCATAACGTAACAGAAGTGACAAAGTGTGGATGGTTTTTACTTTATTGGTTTTGTTTGATGTGTTTGAAGATGACATTATTTATCACAGCAGGAGTAACGGATGTTCCTGTGGTTCTGCAGAGCCTCCAGCCATCGTGGTCTCCTGGAGGAACGTCTCAGACCAGGGGACGGCGGCGGGTCACGGGGTCACGGCCACGGTGGGGGGGCGAGTTATCGTTGGGCAGGGAGCTAATGTCACCCTGGACTGTCCTGTCACAGGTGGGTCCAACCTGAAGCAAACACCCCAGGTCTGCACTGATAAGAACTAGAGCTGCTCCATGATGGAAGACCAGTTATAACCAGGGTTATGTCACTGGTTTAAACATGTTTAACTAGTCATAACCAGGGTTATGTCACTGGTTAAACATGTTTAACTAGTCATAACCAGGGTTATGTCACTGGTTAAACATGTTTAACTAGTCATAACCAGGGTTATGTCACTGGTTAAACATGTTTAACTAGTCATAACCAGGGTTATGTCACTGGTTAAACATGTTTAACAAGTCATAACCAGGGTTATGTCACTGGTTAAACATGTTTAACCAGTCATAACCAGGGTTATGTCACTGGTTAAACATGTTTAACCAGTCATAACCAGGGTTATTTCTCTGGTTAAACATGTTTAACCAGTCATAACCAGGGTTATGTCTCTGGTTAAACATGTTTAACTAGTCATAACCAGGGTTATGTCACTGGTTAAACATGTTTAACTAGTCATAACCAGGGTTATGTCACTGGTTAAACATGTTTAACCAGTCATAACCAGGGTTATGTCTCTGGTTAAACATGTTTAACTAGTCATAACCAGGGTTATGTCACTGGTTAAACATGTTTAACTAGTCATAACCAGGGTTATGTCACTGGTTAAACATGTTTAACTAGTCATAACCAGGGTTATGTCACTGGTTAAACATGTTTAACTAGTCATAACCAGGGTTATGTCACTGGTTAAACATGTTTAACCAGTCATAACTAGGGTTATGTCACTGGTTAAACATGTTTAACTAGTCATAACCAGGGTTATGTCACTGGTTAAACATGTTTAACTAGTCATAACTAGGGTTATGTCACTGGTTAAACATGTTTAACCAGTCATAACCAGGGTTATTTCTCTGGTTAAACATGTTTAACCAGTCATAACCAGGGTTATGTCTCTGGTTAAACATGTTTAACTAGTCATAACCAGGGTTATGTCACTGGTTAAACATGTTTAACTAGTCATAACCAGGGTTATGTCACTGGTTAAACATGTTTAACTAGTCATAACCAGGGTTATGTCACTGGTTAAACATGTTTAACTAGTCATAACCAGGGTTATGTCACTGGTTAAACATGTTTAACTAGTCATAACCAGGGTTATGTCACTGGTTAAACATGTTTAACTAGTCATAACCAGGGTTATGTCACTGGTTAAACATGTTTAACTAGTCATAACCAGGGTTATGTCACTGGTTAAACATGTTTAACTAGTCATAACCAGGGTTATGTCACTGGTTAAACATGTTTAACTAGTCATAACCAGGGTTATGTCACTGGTTAAACATGTTTAACTAGTCATAACCAGGGTTATGTCACTGGTTAAACATGTTTAACTAGTCATAACCAGGGTTATGTCACTGGTTAAACATGTTTAACTAGTCATAACCAGGGTTATGTCACTGGTTAAACATGTTTAACTAGTCATAACCAGGGTTATGTCACTGGTTAAACATGTTTAACTAGTCATAACCAGGGTTATGTCACTGGTTAAACATGTTTAACTAGTCATAACCAGGGTTATGTCACTGGTTAAACATGTTTAACTAGTCATAACCAGGGTTATGTCACTGGTTAAACATGTTTAACTAGTCATAACCAGGGTTATGTCACTGGTTAAACATGTTTAACTAGTCATAACCAGGGTTATGTCACTGGTTAAACATGTTTAACCAGTCATAACCAGGGTTATGTCACTGGTTAAACATGTTTAACCAGTCATAACCAGGGTTATGTCACTGGTTAAACATGTTTAACTAGTCATAACCAGGGTTATGTCACTGGTTAAACATGTTTAACTAGTCATAACCAGGGTTATGTCACTGGTTAAACATGTTTAACCAGTCATAACTAGGGTTATGTCACTGGTTAAACATGTTTAACTAGTCATAACCAGGGTTATGTCACTGGTTAAACATGTTTAACTAGTCATAACTAGGGTTATGTCACTGGTTAAACATGTTTAGAAAAAAACACCCACTGTCAAATACAGAAAAATATCTTGTAATGTAAGAAATCAACTCTTACACTGCAAACAAGAAAGAAATACAATACAATATGAGATAGATATAGTTGAATAAATGAGTCCAAAATAAATACTTGGGGGAATATATAATAATAATGAATTTATAATAATAATAATAATAATAATAATAATAATAATAATAATAATAATAATAATAATAATAATAATAATAATAATAATAATAATGTTTATAGAATAAATTACCATGTCATCTTGCAATAATAAATAAACAAATCATTGCATTTGTGTTTTTATGGAAAAAGTCACATTACACATTTATTAAATATCATTAATAATATATAATAATAATAATAATAATAATAATAATAATAATAATAATAATAATAATAATAATAATAATAATATCTTTAATTAACCACTGGTCATATGTTTTCAGTTTGTATAAAACAGGAACAGACACTGTGTCCTCCACAACATCCAAGTTTAAAATAAAATATCTTATAATCAATAGTTCAGTGTGTGTATGCAGTGAATGTAGACACTCGTGTTCATCACTGAGCACAAATAGAAGCATATTTTCTGCCTCTGAACTGACAAAGTGGTGACAAAAGCCCTTGGGAAGTTCCTAGTTTTAGGGTTACATAAAGATTCTTCACAGACGCACGTCCTTCACACATTCCTTTGTCGACTGTAGACGTTGATACTGTGACTTTCACAGTATGTTCACACTTATTATCTCTGTCAGCTGATTTCTGGACCGTACCAGGGGATATACTGGTTATTTTATTTTATTTTATTTATTCTGTCTTAACAAAGAAACAAAAACACACAGATGCTGTTTGAGAAACACACTGATTTTTTTTTCTAAAATGAGACTGTTCATCCCCAGGTTTCACACAAGTAGCTGTACTTCTACTTAAGTAGAAGTACTTCTACTTAAGTAGCTGTACTTCTACTTAAGTACAAATGTGAGTACTTTAGCTGCTTCGACTCATTTACATCAATATGTGGAAGATACAGTTAACATCAAAAGAAACTCATATTTTTCTACTGTACAATGATTTTTACTGAACCAGTGTATTTATTTCTTTATTTATTTACATCTATCACGTTAAATGTGCTTTTAATTGTATGTGTTTGATGTCATCTCGCTGTGCTGGAAGACAAATGGACTTTTTAAGGACTTTAAAGCTTTCAAAGTCAAAGTAAGTGTTTCATAAAAAAAATGCTTCATCATTTGACCAGGGCCGCACATCACCAGGGGGCCCCCAAAGCTTTATTTGCTGCTACGTCATCTGTTACATTCCTTATATATCATATTTGTGGATTATAAATAATACCTGAATATAAGCCCCACCCACAACATTTTAAAAGGAATATTATTTGTACATATTTAAGCCACAGATGTCCACATTGTAACAGAACATATTTATACAGACAGACGTGAACGTCTCTGCTTTGGCCTTGTTGTGATTATTAACCATAATGCGATCTATTACACGTTAAAACGACATTAACAATCAATCAAAGTTTTATGAATAACATATTTATATTTGTGTTTCTTTCTTCACTGCTACACTTTTGTTTCCTCCATTTGATACATGATTCCAACAGAATTATGGGAAATTTCTTCTACCCTCTGTTCGTAGTGTGGTCCTGGTTTGTCTCAGTTTCAAGGTCTATCTTAGCCCCTCCCCTTCACCTTAGCCCCTCCCCTTCTAATTGAGAATGGAGACAACACGAGCCCTTCACATGAACAGAGGGTTAAGGGCTGAACTAGGATTCAGCCACACGCTTAAATAACAACTTATTTCAGTGTCTCAACTTAAACTTGTTGAAGAAATTTTACCGAGATCTTTTTCACTTGTTTTTTTTGTTTAATTCAATTCGACAAAATCTTCCCATAGAAAAAGTGAAACTTAAAACTTATGTCAGATTTATTTAAATTGGATTTTCCAGATCTATCATCTAGAAATCAGTTCATCTGACTCCAAAGTTCCTCTGGAGTTGATTGTGTGTAATTTTAACAGATGTTTGGACTAGAAATGAAAAAACGTGTTAGAGTTCGAGTTAGTTTACATTTGTTTTGAATCAAATATTCAGTAAAAAACATTTCTGCACAAAGCTTGAATAGAAGGTGATGAGTGTCAGTGAACCGTCCATGTGATGGGAAAGGCTAAAAGGTATCTGCAACATCCTGCACACTGTTGCATTCTGGGTAAACAATGGAAAGGTCATCTACATTCATATTTAATGTCGTATCAGCCTCATAAATGTTTGAAAATTGGAGGTTTGGGATTTTCTAACATTCTGACATTTCAGTGAAGTTCAGTGAAACTGTATTTATCATGTTTGTACAGATAAAGTCTTTATTATTGTATGAATGTGAAAACATGACAGTTCCATCATATGCCTCCATGAACAGATGTATATATGTGACCCTCCAGAACAGAACCAGTCATTGGGTCAAATTTAATAAATTAATATTTTATATTTATCTAAAGTTTATTAAAAATGTTTGTGTGACACTAATTCAACCAATCAGAGGCTGTTTTTCAACAAGGGCTTTAGTTTAGTGCAGAAGGTTTTGTTCTGAGGCCTCCCATTGGTTCAAATCTATAATTCTGTAGATTTCTATTTAAGGGTTGTCTAGAGGGAATCCCCATCTTTCCAACGGTACCAAACATGACGGGGAAATACCTAACACCATATATTTATATAAATGTAAAGAGTATAAAGTACATATATTTATATAAATGTAAAGAGTATAAAGTACAAATACTTATATAAATGTAAAGAGTATAAAGTACAAATATTTATATAAATGTAAAGAGTATAAAGTACAAATATTTATATAAATGTAAAGAGTATAAAGTACAAATATTTATATAAATGTAAAGAGTATAAAGTACATATATTTATATAAATGTAAAGAGTATAAAGTACAAATACTTATATAAATGTAAAGAGTATAAAGTACAAATATTTATATAAATGTAAAGAGTATAAAGTACAAATATTTATATAAATGTAAAGAGTATAAAGTACATATATTTATATAAATGTAAAGAGTATAAAGTACAAATATTTATATAAATGTAAAGAGTATAAAGTACAAATACTTATATAAATGTAAAGAGTATAAAGTACAAATATTTATATAAATGTAAAGAGTATAAAGTACATATATTTATATAAATGTAAAGAGTATAAAGTACATATATTTATATAAATGTAAAGAGTATAAAGTACAAATATTTATATAAATGTAAAGAGTATAAAGTACATATATTTATATAAATGTAAAGAGTATAAAGTACAAATATTTATATAAATGTAAAGAGTATAAAGTACACATATTTATATAAATGTAAAGAGTATAAAGTACATATATTTATATAAATGTAAAGAGTATAAAGTACAAATATTTATATAAATGTAAAGAGTATAAAGTACATATATTTATATAAATGTAAAGAGTATAAAGTACAAATATTTATATAAATGTAAAGAGTATAAAGTACATATATTTATATAAATGTAAAGAGTATAAAGTACAAATATTTATATAAATGTAAAGAGTATAAAGTACATATATTTATATAAATGTAAAGAGTATAAAGTACATATATTTATATAAATGTAAAGAGTATAAAGTACATATATTTATATAAATGTAAAGAGTATAAAGTACATATATTTATATAAATGTAAAGAGTATAAAGTACAAATATTTATATAAATGTAAAGAGTATAAAGTACATATATTTATATAAATGTAAAGAGTATAAAGTACATATATTTATATAAATGTAAAGAGTATAAAGAACAAATATTTATATAAATGTAAAGAGTATAAAGTACATATATTTATATAAATGTAAAGAGTATAAAGTACAAATATTCATTTAAATGTAAAGAGTATAAAGTACACATATTTATATAAATGTAAAGAGTATAAAGTACATATATTTATATAAATGTAAAGAGTATAAAGTACAAATATTTATATAAATGTAAAGAGTATAAAGTACATATATTTATATAAATGTAAAGAGTATAAAGTACAAATATTTATATAAATGTAAAGAGTATAAAGTACATATATTTATATAAATGTAAAGAGTATAAAGTACAAATATTTATATAAATGTAAAGAGTATAAAGTACACATATTTATATAAATGTAAAGAGTATAAAGTACATATATTTATATAAATGTAAAGAGTATAAAGTACAAATATTTATATAAATGTAAAGAGTATAAAGTACATATATTTATATAAATGTAAAGAGTATAAAGTACAAATATTTATATAAATGTAAAGAGTATAAAGTACACATATTTATATAAATGTAAAGAGTATAAAGTACATATATTTATATAAATGTAAAGAGTATAAAGTACAAATATTTATATAAATGTAAAGAGTATAAAGTACATATATTTATATAAATGTAAAGAGTATAAAGTACAAATATTTATATAAATGTAAAGAGTATAAAGTACACATATTTATATAAATGTAAAGAGTATAAAGTACATATATTTATATAAATGTAAAGAGTATAAAGTACAAATATTTATATAAATGTAAAGAGTATAAAGTACATATATTTATATAAATGTAAAGAGTATAAAGTACATATATTTATATAAATGTAAAGAGTATAAAGTACATATATTTATATAAATGTAAAGAGTATTAAGTACATATATTTATATAAATGTAAAGAGTATAAAGTACATATATTTATATAAATATAAAGAGTATAAAGTACAAATATTTATATAAATGTAAAGAGTATAAAGTACATATATTTATATAAATGTAAAGAGTATAAAGTACATATATTTATATAAATGTAAAGAGTATAAAGTACATATATTTATATAAATGTAAAGAGTATAAAGTACATATATTTATACAAATGTAAAGAGTATTAAGTACAGATATTTATATAAATGTAAAGAGTATAAAGTACAGATATTTATATAAATGTAAAGAGTATAAAGTACAAATACTTATATAAATGTAAAGAGTATAAAGTACATATATTTATATAAATGTAAAGAGTATAAAGTACATATATTTATATAAATATAAAGAGTATAAAGTACAAATATTTATATAAATGTAAAGAGTATAAAGTACATATATTTATATAAATGTAAAGAGTATAAAGTACATATATTTATATAAATGTAAAGAGTATAAAGTACATATATTTATATAAATGTAAAGAGTATAAAGTACATATATTTATATAAATGTAAAGAGTATTAAGTACAGATATTTATATAAATGTAAAGAGTATAAAGTACAGATATTTATATAAATGTAAAGAGTATAAAGTACAAATACTTATATAAATGTAAAGCGTATAAAGTACAACTACTTATATAAATATAAAGAGTATAAAGTACATATATTTATATAAATGTAAGGAGTATAAAGTACAGATATTTATATAAATGTAAAGAGTATAAAGTACAAATACTTATATAAATGTAAAGAGTATAAAGTACATATATTTATATAAATGTAAAGCGTATAAAGTACAAATATTTATATAAATGTAAAGAGTATTAAGTACAGATATTTATATAAATGTAAAGCGTATAAAGTACAACTACT
>CM035785.1:1288238-1338238 GCA_020466265.1 Siphamia tubifer | reverse complement strand
GTTAATTTTAGGTTCTTAGATATTGACCCAGTGACCCCTGACCTCTTGGGTCAGAATCTATACAAACAAGATGCAGAATAGAAAGACCAACATTTAGTCCTCATTGGAAGACTGTAAGACGAATAGTTGAAAAGTTAGGTGCAAACTTCCAATAACTGAAGAGTTGTCGGTTTGAATCCTGCTCTGTTCTAGTCATGTGCTGTTGTGTCCTTCAGCAAGACACCAAGTCACCTCCTAACAGTCTAAATAAAATTGTTAATGTCTACTCCAAAACTATAGGCGTACAAATGACAGACCTAAACTCTCTCTGGGACAGATGTGTTTTTAAACAAGCAAAAGCCATTATCGATCAGGAACATCATGTCATCACGTTCCAAGCAGCATCTAGGGAGACCAACCGCTATTTAAGATCATTTGTTCCTTCTGCTGTTCAGCTGGTAAATGACTGGGTAATTTGAATGTTGTTCAGGGTTTCAGTTTTATATAATTATTTATTATTATGACACACCCATGCATGTGTATGTTGTACGAATGACATGTATATATTTGTTATTTTTTCTTGACGGTGTATACCATGTAGAAACAGAATTGGTGGGAAGGGCCATAGGCGGTGGTGGGAGGGGCCTCCAGTGTCACCCACACTGTTGTATGAACGTTTGGTGGTGGGAGGGGCCATAGGTGGTGGTGGGAGGGGCCTCCAGTGTCACTCACACTTTTGTATGAACGTTTGGTGGTGGGAGGGGCCATAGGCGCAAAATGGCGGCCACGCTTCTGTCAGTCTGTGGATACAGATGTAGTTTAACACTACTAGAGGGAGCATGTGAGTGCGAATGAATAATGGGTCACTAATGTAAAGCACTGTGAGTGGCCAAAAAAGTGCTAATCCATTATTATTAAAAGTATTATAGAAATGTAATCCATTAATGTTATTGTGTATGTATGTGTGTGTGTGTGTGTGTATGTGTGTGTCTGTGTTTGTGTGTGTGTGTGTGTGTGTGTGTGTGTGTCCAGCATCGTACCCATCTCCAGGACCCAGTGTTGTTCCAGTGTCCCAGGACCTGAACAGGAGGAGGGTTCTTATGGCGTCTCGCCGTGGAACCAGTGTGTTTGTCCGACCTGGGGACGTTCTGCAAATAGGTAAGTGTGTATCTGCAGTCTGTTTCATTGCTGTATGGGATGTCGATGCTTCGATCAGACACCGACACGAGAGCTGGACAAACCAAAGGAAGAGCAGCAGAGGTACAAAATTGTCCCACTGAGTCATTGTCGTTGTTGACATCATTGGCCTTTGTCTCCAGTCTCCATCGGAAGGTGCCAATGACACAGGTAGGAGTACGAATGGTCTCAGGATCCTCCTTCTGTGAAGAAGAAGGAAAGAGCCTAGAGAGGGCATCTGGCTTAGTATTTGTGGATCCGGGTCTGTAGGACAAGGTAAAGTTAAACCTTGTGAAGAAAAGACTCCATCTTGCTTGACGAGCATTAAGCGTCTTAGCCGTCTTTAGGTACTCTAAATTTTTATGGTCAGTCCAAACTAATAACGGCTGCTCTGTCCCCTCCAACCAGTGCCTCCATTCTTCTAAGGCTATTTTAATAGCCAAACGTTCACGATTTCCCACATCACAATTTTTCTCAGAACTAAACAGCTTCTTGGACAGAAAAGCATATGGGTGCATCTTACCGGTCTCAGAGGATGTCTGAGACAATACAGCTCCTACGCCTGAATCAGAGGCATCCACTTCCACAATAAATTGCAGTGTGGTGAGTACTGGTGAAGTGAATAGCTGTTTGAGCATGACGAAGGACTTCTCTGTATCTGGATTCCATCTGAAGGTTGCCTTCTGTGAGGTCAGGGCGTGTAGGGGGCCGGCCACCTTACTGAACCCTCGAATGAACTTCCTGTAAAAGTTTGCAGACCCAGGAAATCGTTGTACCTTTCTATGAGAGTTGGGTTGGGGCCATTCTTGGACGGCCTTGATCTTGTCTGGGTCCATGTGGATCTGTCCTGCAGAAATAAAGAACCCCAAAAACTGTACAGAAGTCTTGTAAAATTTGCACTTCTCAGCCTTGACAAACGGTTCATTTTCCAAAAGCTGGTTATCACAGCTCAAAAATGTTCAACATGGGTCTGTAGATCTGGGGAAAAAACTAGGATGTCGTCTAGATAGACAAAAACACCAACACTGAGGAACTCTCTCAAAACATCATTAACTAGGGCCTGAAAAAACGCTGGTGCGTCAGTGAGACCAAAAGGCATCACCAGGTACTTATAGTGACCGATGGGTGTGTTAAATGCAGTTTTCCATTCATCGCCACTCTTTATGCGCACTAAATGATATGCATTAGGCAGGTCCAACTTAGAAAAGACACGAGCGTCTTGAGTTAAAGTAGTGCCTTCTTGGTTCATGACTTGCCTCTTGTTGGGTCAATGCCCTGCCTCGCCACAGTACAAACATAATCTTGCCATGTACCGACATTGATCCTCCTCCCGAGATAACCCTACGCATCCTAGCTGCATAGGTTGTCCGACTGTCCAGGGTTAGTTGTGGCTGCACGCCCTGTGGATGAGGGTGCCCACGGCAGGACCTGGTCTCCAACCTCTATGGCAGTGATAACCGTTGTATCTAGATCAGAGTTATGGCAACGCATAGAGATCTCTTTGCCGACCTCTGGGTTAAGTCCAGCTTTAAATGCAGACACTTAACGCCTGGTAATTCCATCTGGACTCAATTGCCAAGATTCGGAACTGACTGACATACTCCCTTATGGTACTTGAGCCTTGGGTGATCTGAAGTAGTCTTTGACGTGCCTCTTGTTCCCTGACCAGGTGATCATAAATCTTCTTAAATTTGTGTACTAAGGGTTCATAAGTGTGAAGAAATGGCGACTCCTGTTCTGTGAGGGCGTTCAGGTAGTTCAGAGGAGGACCCTCCAATAAACTGGCTAAATAAACCAATTTAGCCGTGCCTGTAGCAAAGCGGGTAGGCTGAGCAGAAAAGATGAACTTTAACTGATTAAAGAAGGAACGACAGGAAAATGGATCACCGGCATATTTAGCTGGAGCCAGAATATTAGGTTCACTGTTATGTGGTTGTGTCTGGAGAGTTGAAGCCAGGTTGGACAGGTGAGACAGATTCTGGTTAATGATTGTTAACTGTTAGTCATGATTACCTTGTAATTGGTTCTGATTAGCCACAGCCGGAAACACACTAGCAAATTCTGTCCATACTTTATGGTGAGTACGTACTGTCACGATACCGTAATGTGATGTTTAAGAGCATTTATTGATAATAATATCCATAATGATGAAAACACTTGTTCTCTCCAGGACCTCCGTCTGGGGATAATGGTCCCTAGTAAAACAGCCACTGGGACAAAAAGCAGGGTCAGAAAGTCAATGTTCAGAACCAGGTAATCAGAATAAACAAAATCATAATCCACAACACAGTTACCGTATGCCAGAAATAGGCCCGTCCAGAGAGCCGAGAGAGCGTCAATTCCAAGGGGGGCAAGGCAGAGTCCAAACCAGAAAACCAGAGAAGAAAAACCGCTCATAGGTTGCATGGGGATAGCAGACGTACTCGCACTGAGTGAAGACACATGAGGGAATATATACTAACCAGACAGGTGTTCCACATGAGGGAAAATTAACAAGGGGCAGGGCAACACAGGTGATGGAAAGTAAAGTCAGAATGAGTGACAAGAACCCACATAACAAAATAAAAGCCCAGACACTCAGAATGACAGAAACCACATAAGACTCCCAAAAATAAAACACTTACAGGGCACAGTACTGCATTCATAACATAATGTATGAAAAGTGCCTTATAAATAAAGTTTCATTGATTGATTGATAGCTGCACTCAACATTTTTGTCATAAACTGGGTGACAGATTAGCTTAGGGTTAGCATTAGCCTAGTGAGACAAGCCTAGTGAAAAACTAAGATAATGAATATAATCAGAGTGCAATTTATCAAAAAAAACAGAGGGGGGAGGTGTTTTCCACAGAAAAAAGCTGGTTTTGGATGTTCTGACCCTCATTCCTCATTAACATATAACAGAGGAAAAGAAACTAAACAGGATTCCCTCAGTAGTGGCGAGTGAAGAATGCAGAATGTGGGAGTGTCAGCCTCGATCAGCTGACTGCATGTTAGCTTTAGTTTTTTATAGCTTTTAGGGTTTTTTAAAAATTGTTTTTAGATGTATATTCAAGGTGTACATGTACTCATCACATGAGACAGTCATATGTAAGTGCGTATGTGTGTAATTATTAGGTTAACCAGATGTCCCGAAAAATTCGGGACATCAGTCCCGAATTCTAATTGTCCTGATTCCCAAATCTGGATATACATGTCCCGAAAATTGAACTAATACCAAATAATGAGTTGTTATCCCCAGGTAAACATTTTAAACAATTTCCCTACTGTCTGACTGCTGCTGAGGCTGCTGTCTGACTGCTGCTGAGGCTGATGTCTGACTGCTACTGAGGCTGATGTCTGACTGCTGCTGAGGCTGATGTCTGACTGCTGTTGAGGCTGCTGCTGAGGCTGCTGTCTGACTGCTGTTGAGGCTGATGTCTGACTGCTGCTGAGGCTGATGTCTGACTGCTGCTGAGGCTGATGTCTGACTGCTGCTGAGGCTGATGTCTGACTGCCGCTGAGGCTGATGTCTGACTGCCGCTGAGGCTGATGTCTGACTGCCGCTGAGGCTGCTGTCTGTCTGCCGCTGAGGCTGCTGTCTGTCTGCCCCTGAGGCTGCTGTCTGTCTGCCGCTGAGGCTGCTGTCTGACTGCTGCTGAGGCTAATCATACAGTATTTACACATCATTGTTTTCTACACGTCATTTTATTGAATTTTTTTCTACTTTCACGTTCTACAGTGTTAATTTAATTTATTTACATTTGGAGGTCTATCTTTACTGCTGTGGCAGCATTTGATTAATATTGAGATTAGGCCTAATAGAAAGATTTGAAGACATTTGAAGAATAGCTTCATTATAAACATATTATTTTTCAACTTCCCACGTCTCCACATTCAATGTCAGGTCTATTTGTATGTGTTTTATATTAATGATATTTGATTAATAGACTAAATGGTAAATGTTCTGCATTTCTATAGTTCTGTTCCACCTTCATGGTGCTCAAAGCGCTTTACATTAGCTTCACATTCATACACCAATAGGTTTCTAAGGTCTAAGGTCAGTCCTACTGGGGGCCTAAGTCGGGGTTCAGTGTCTTGCCCAAGGACACTTCGACATGTGGACAGCCAGAGCCGGGACACAAACCGCCAACCTTTCAGTCATTGGGCGACCCACTCTATCAACTGAGCCACGACTATGAAATACTATCATATTTTTTTAATTGACTCTGTACAGCCACCTCACCCCCCGTCCTGAATTTCAGACAACCTCATCTGGTCACTGGGGTGGCCCATACAGTACATATGTTTGTATGTACTGTATGGATGGTTGTGTTCCATTGTCTACCCTGTACTTAGAACCCAATTTCTCCCTAAGGAGACGAATAAAGTAACCTTGAACATTGAATCTTGAAGTGATCCCAAACACTAGCATAAATGTTCAAGTGTCCTTTCGTCCTTACTTTTCAGGTTGTCCTGTGGTCCATGACCACAAAATGCCAGTGCGCTGGTTCTACAACAACCAGAGGCTGAAGGAGAGTGCAGGTCCAGGTCAGAGCGCCGTTCTCAGAAGAGACCCGGGTCAGGCTGGACAGTACCGGACATTGGTGGGGGGTCACATCCTGGAGGTCAACACGCTCCAGGGGCCGTTCTTTGGTCGTTACCAATGTCAGACCTTCATCAGCAAAATCAGACAAATGCTGTCGGCATGGATCTACGTCCACTCACACGGTGAGAGTGCACAGACTATTATGTTCAGACTATTATTATATCAAAATTAACACCAATTCATCTATCATCAGGAGTTTTTGAATATGCTTCGAAAAGTTATTTGCTTTTTTAGTTTATTTTTATGTGAATGTTGCAATGTTTTGTCTATGTTTTTCTCTGCATTTTTTGTGTTTCTTCTTATATGCTGTGGGAAATTTGAATACAATTAATCAATTTATCCATCAATGGAACAGTTGTTTACACATTTGTTTTGTTGAAACTGTACTATACTGATTATACTCGACCCTGATTGGTTCGTAGATGAGCGCGCTACACTGTTGCAGGAAATGGACCCAGTTACTAGTTTTATGAGTATTTTCTAATTCAGTCTTTATAGAATCATCCGACCAAATTTCAATGAAATACCTGGTTTCCTCGCCTTCCCATGTATTCCCGCGACTCATGCTTGGACGTTGACTAGATTCCACGCACGTGACTGTGACGTAATTGGTCCAATAGTCCGGACTTTCCGAAACAGACCTTTCACACTGTGCACCAGCGAACCTTGGTCCGGACCGAGACTACCACCTCAGCTCGGACCAACGACTCGGTCTTTAGTCCGGACCAAGGTTTGGGGGAGGTTTCACACTTGTCAATAAGGTTCTAATTTTCCTGGAAAGTCTGAAAGTCCGTATTTTCTGAGTGCAGTGTGAATACGCCCATAGTTTGAACTTTGGACTTGACATATTAGCTGAAAAAACACAGATCGGTGAAAAACAGCATTTAAGGAACCATTAGTTTTTGGGCCATAACATGGACTGCATCCCTATACTTTCAATGTTAACATTGATATTTGTGTTCAGTAGATCCAGACCTTTCAGAAAAATCTAATTTGGTTGAATTGTGTGGGGGGGTGCATTGTAACCCCTACTGGCCTGTGGTCTATCAGATTTATCACAGGGTTTTTGTTTTTTAAAAAAATAAGTTTCTGATTAATCATGATTAAAACACTTTATGTCGGTGGACTGTTTTGTCTCCAGGTTAAAAAAAATAAAGATACAAAATATATGTAACACTATTATATATAATATATATGTACAGTGGTACCTCAACTTACGAAATTAATTTGTTCCATAAGTGTTTTCGTACCGTGAATTGTGAATCATATTTTAAATGTAAAAGGCCTGATTTATTCCAAGGCCCCAAATACTGACCCTCAAACCCTTTAAAAATTCTAAAAGTATAAACTGTCGATGGAATGTGTTGGTGTCACTGACTGAACATTAAACATTAAACCATTAAATGAACCAGACATGTGGGTCATTTTCATACCAGACACGTGGGTCATTTTCATACCAGTCATGTGGGTCATTTTCACACCGGACATGTGGGTCATTTTCATACCATTGGGTTTGTTTTGTCACTTTCACCTTCAACAATGTTTGTTGATGGATAAAATATTGATCCAAAGACGATTGACTTTGACGACTTTTCATAATCTTCCTAAAATGCACAAACATACGTCATCAATAGTAATTGACTTAATTAATTAACTATTACTATCGAGTAATAGTTAAACAGCTGTGCCAATTCCTGCAGGATAATAGTTTATTTGAACAGTTTCAGTCTGGCTTTCGTGCCCATCATAGCACTGAAACAGCGTTAGTTAAAGTTACTAATGACTTATTATTAGCCGCTGACATGGGATTAATATGGGTCCTGGTGTTATTAGACCTTAGTGCAGCCTTTGACACCATTGACCACAGTATCTTAGTGCACAGATTAGAATGTGATATAGGTATTAGAGGAGCAGCCCTCTGCTGCTTTAAATCATATTTATCTAATCGCTACCAATTTGTTAACGTTAATCAACAATCATCGCAGTCCTCCAGAGTTAATTATGGCGTTCCTCAAGGGTCAGTCCTTGGGCCTATTTTGTTTACACTATATATGCTCCCTTTAGGTAACATCATTAGAAATCATGGTATTAATTTTCATTGTTATGCAGATGACACACAGCTCTATTTACCGATTAAACCTGATCAGACCAGACAAATAGATAAAGTAAGTACATGTGTCCAAGACATAAAGACTTTGGATGAGTGACAATTATCTTTTATTGAACCCTGAAAAAACTGAAGTCGTTATAATTGGTCCTAAAAATGCGAGAGACTCCCTAACTGACCAGATAGTTACTCTGGACAACTTAAGTGTAACACCCAGTGACACAGTTAAAAATTTAGGAGTTTTATTTGATCCACATCTTTCATTCAAAGGGTCAGGGGTCAGAGGTCAGGGCACATTAACCAAACATACAGAACAGCCTTCTTTCACCTGCGCAACATTAGCCAAAATTAGGAATATTCTGTCTAAAACGACTGCAGAAAAATTAATTCATGCATTTGTTACATCACGATTAGATTATTGTAACTCCTTACTTGTAGCGTGTCCTAAATATTCCCTAAAAAGCTTCAACTGGTTCAAAATGCAGCAGCAAGATTATTAACAGGATCAAATAGAAGAGAACACATCACCCCTGTGCTCCAAACCCTGACCTCTGACCCCTAACCCTATCACCCCTGTGCTCCAAACCCTGACCCCTAACCCTATCACCCCTGTGCTCCAAACCCTGACCCCTAACCCCTAACCCTATCACCCCTGTGCTCCAAACCCTGACCCCTGACCCCTAACCCTATCACCCCTGTGCTCCAAACCCTTCATTGGCTACCAGTTGAGTCTAGAATTAAATTTAAAATCCTCCTCCTTACATATAAAACCATTAATGGTATGGGCCCCTCTTATCTTAAAGATGATCTGGTTCCGTACCAACCCAATAGAACCCTTCGTTCTCAGAATGCAAGTTTATTGAAAGTTCCTAAGGTTTCTAAAAGTACAGTAGGAGCTAGAGCCTTTAGTTATCAGGCCCCTGTCTTATGGAATCATCTTCCCTTTAATATTAAAGATGCCGACACAGTCTCTACATTTAAAATTAGGCTTAAAACATTCCTGTTCGAAAAAGACTATGATCAGGTTAGTTAAAAAATTATGTGATGTATGAGTCACAGTTCAGTCTAGACTGCCCTAGGATTTAGGGTAACACTTTACAATAAGGGTACATGAATCATGTTGGAATCATGGTCTGATTCATGATGAATTAACATATGACTCATGTATGTACTAATGATTAATATATCATGAGTCATGAAAGGATTCCTGTTGGAATCATGATGACTCATGATGAGTCACTATTAATATATCATGAATTAACACTGCTGTTAATTCATGTTGTTAATATATCATGAATTAACATTGCTGTTAATTAATGCTGTTAATATATCATAACACTGCTGATAGCTATCAATCAAATTATATATGAATCAAACTTTAGTGAAGGGTGCATGAGTAATGATGGAGTAATATCTGTTTTATGGTGAATTAAAACTAGGACGGGGGCTTCCAACCTTCATATCCGTCACCTGCTGGCCGTGGTCTACTTACCCCTCTGCTGGACTCAGCCCCTGGCCTACTGTTTTCCACAAGTCATATTCATGATGAATTAACTTATTAATTAGCAAAATCTTTTGAGTCACTATATGAGTCATGATATATTAATGATTAACATATGATGAATTCATGTATGAACAAGCATATTCATGATAAATTAATGTATTACTTAGCAAAATCTTTTGAGTCACTATAGGAGTCATGATATATTAATGATTAACATATCATGAATTAATGTATGAACAAGACATATTTCTAGTGAGTTAATACATACTCTGAAAATAATTCATGTCTGACTCATGATAGGTTGCCCCTTATTCTGCAGTCATGACATTATAATGATTACTACACCATGAGTTAATGTATGAACAAGAGATATTCATGATAAATTAACATATTACTTAGCAAAATCTTTTGAGTCACCATATGAGTCATGGTATATTAATGATTAACATACCATTAATTAATGTATAAAGATGTGATATTCAGAATGTGTTAATATATACTTAGAGAAGAAATTATGATTAAAGTTTTCTTTGCCTCTTATTGTAAAGTCATGACATCACAATCATAACTATACTATTAACCAGTGTGTAATATACTATTACAATACAAATGATTTATATAAACCAAGTGAAATCACAGCATTGTGTATTTTCCGAATGTCATCAATACAACCAAAATACCAGATTGGGTACAACAACATTTTAATTACCAAAAATATCCAAAGGCAGATCACAGAGAGAGAGAGAGAGAGAGAAAGAGAGAAAGAAAGAGAGAGAGAAACGAAAAGTCATTCTCCACAGTACACGGATGCATTGTCCTGCATGAAAAAAGTTAAAAAGTGCCCAAAAGTCAAGTCAAAATCTGCCTTGTTCAGAGAGACAACCAGAAGGAGGTTTTCCTGCCGCCTTCTCCGCAACCAGCCGTTTCTGGCGATCATGCACTCCTAATATGCCGAATACCCACTTTTTCTGTCGGCATGTTGCTGCAGCCCTTCCGCGGTGATACTGTAAAACACAAAAAGCAAAGATGGCAGACTCATGGTGAGGACAAGGGGGAGTTTGTTAAAAAAAAAAAGTTTGAGAACTACCACGTTAGTGTATGTGACCTTTTCTTTTTTGCAGCATATCATCAAATTAGTGTCCACCATGCCAAACAACGCCAAAGCCATCACATGGAACAAGCTCCAGCAGCACCTACTGTCCCATGTCCACACTAAACTAAATATGTGGATTAGAGATGGTCTCCACAGACACCTTTTGTACCACAAGAACAAAACCTTCACTGACAGGACACTGTGTATAATAATAATAATAATAATAATAATAATAATAATAGACTTGTCTTTTTATGTCACCAATGCTGACCTCATTTAAAATAATATAAGTGCTTGTGAATTTTGCCTTTGAGTAGTAAACAAGTGCATGCAAAATTTTAGCTGTTTTGTAAAAATAATAATAAAAAAAGACAAAGTTTGGCCCTTGATTTCATCCCAGATTAAAATTTTGCCCCACTGTGAATTTCAGTTTGAGACCCCTGCCCAATCCCACCAAAATACTGCCTCTGGTTCAGTTTCATCATGCAAATATTCCACTATTTTAGCCACCTTGGGTTCCATGAAAGGCACCATATAAAACTAAGTTATTATTTTCACATTGCTGTAAGAACAACAGTGTTTCGGGGAAATTGTCAGAGGTGGAAAAACTACTGAAAAAATATAGTTGAATAAAATTATCTTTACTTTGTTTAAATTCTACTCAGAGTAAAAGTACACATCTAAAAATATACAAAATTACTTTATTTAAAATATAACTTGAGTACAGGTTACTTCATTAAAAGTTTCAACCTGCGCAGAGATCAACCACGCATCTATGAGGAGTCAGATAGTCAACAAATGACATGATACGTTCCATACATGATATCTAGCAACTGGAGAACATCAGCCAAATGATATGTCTACAGCCGTTTTTTTACGTTCAGAACTAATAAATTACGAGACATTACCAATTACAAAGCGGGAGGGGGCGGGAGATGGGTCTGAAATACGGGAGAGTCCTGGGAAAAACGGGAATGTTAGCAGTTCAGTGTAAACATTTTTCAGTCCCATTGTACAGCCCATAACATGAGAATAAAGAAATTTAAACAACAATTAAAACTATTCAAACACACAAAATGCACGCAACACAAAGTGTTGAACTACGACTATCATCCCATTCCCTCGTCTACTTCCCTTGATCAGGGTAAAAATAATATAACGGCACGTTGTGCTTACATTGTGTCCCGTTGTTATACGGGGTGTTTAAAACAAACAATAAATTATCCGTTTGTGATGTGATGACTTACCACCACATGCTTTCGCTAATTTTGACGTAGAATTCTTCTCGGAATCCTTCAGTTTCAGAAAGGTTGCTAGCAAGACAAGGTCACGCAACTGACGTTCACTTCCGGGGTCAAAATGTTCCGCCCAAATATATTTTCCCCCACTATCAATATTGTACTCAGTAATGTGAGGGGTTTAAAATATAGCGTGTAAAATACTTGCATCAAAATGTAATTGAGTAAAAGTAAAAATTGCACATTTAACAAACCACTCTAAAAATTACAAGGTAAAACAACCGTGACCCCGGAAGTGAACGTCAGTTGCGTGACCTAGTCTTGCTAGCAACCTTTCTGAAGTTGAAGATATCATGGACGAGGATTCCGAGAAGAATTCTACGTCAAATTAGCGAAAGCATGTGGCGGTAAGTTAACACACGTGCCTTGTCCCTCACATTACAAACGGGTAATTTATTGTTTGTTTTAAACACCCCGCATAACAACCTTCCCATGTAAGCACAACGTGCCGTCATATTATTTTTACTCTGATCAAGGGAAGTAGACAAGGGAATGGGATGATAGTCGTAGTTCAAAAGAATGTATTTTAAACAGTTGGACCCAATGTGGACATTTTTAATTTTAGGATCCTGTGGGCACTTTGTGTTGCGTGCATTTTGTGTTTTTGAATAGTTTTAATTGTCGTTTAAATTTCTTCATTCTCATGTTGTGGGCTGTACAATGGGACTGAAAAATGTTTGCATTGAACTGCTAACATTCCCGTTTTTCTCAGGACTCTCCCGTATTTCAGACCCATCTCCTGCCCCCTCCCGCTTTGTAATTTGTGCCGGTAATCTCTCATAATTTATTAGTTCCGAACGTCAAAAACAAACTGTGGACATATCATTTGGCTGATGTTCTCCAGTTGCTAGAATTATGGAACATAATTTGTTGACTATCTGACCTCATAGATGCGTGGTTGATCTCTGCGCAGGTTGAAACTTTTAATGAAGTAACCTGTACTCAAGTTATATTTTAAATAAAGTAATTTTGTATATTTTTAGATGTGTACTTTTACTCTGAGTAGAATTTAAACAAAGTAAAGATAATTTTATTCAACTATATTTTTTCAGTAGTTTTTCCACCTCTGACAATTTCCCCCGAAACACTGTTGTTCTTACAGCGATGTGAAAATAATAACTTAGTTTTATATGGTGCCTTTCATGGAACCCAAGGTGGCTAAAATAGTGGAATATTTGCATGATGAAACTGAACCAGAGGCAGTATTTTGGTGGGATAGGGCAGGGGTCTCAAACTGAAATTCACAGTGGGGCAAAATTTTAATCTGGGATGAAATCAAGGGCCAAACTTTGTCTTTTTTTATTATTATTTTTACAAAACAGCTAAAATTTTGCATGCACTTGTTTACTACTCAAAGGCAAAATTCACAAGCACTTATATTATTTTAAATGAGGTCAGCATTGGTGACATAAAAAGACAAGTCTATTATTATTATTATTATTATTATTATTATTATTATTATTGTTATTATACACAGTGTCCTGTCAGTGAAGGTTTTGTTCTTGTGGTGCAAAAGGTGTCTGTGGAGACCATCTCTAATCCACATATTTAGTTTAGTGTGGACATGGGACAGTAGGTGCTGCTGGAGCTTGTTCCATGTGATGGCTTTGGCGTTGTTTGGCATGGTGGACACTAATTTGATGATATGCTGCAAAAAAGAAAAGGTCACATACACTAACGTGGTAGTTCTCAAACTTTTTTTTTTTAACAAACTCCCCCTTGTCCTCACCATGAGTCTGCCATCTTTGCTTTTTGTGTTTTACAGTATCACCGCGGAAGGGCTGCAGCAACATGCCGACAGAAAAAGTGGGTATTCGGCATATTAGGAGTGCATGATCGCCAGAAACGGCTGGTTGCGGAGAAGGCGGCAGGAAAACCTCCTTCTGGTTGTCTCTCTGAACAAGGCAGATTTTGACTTGACTTTTGGGCACTTTTTAACTTTTTTCATGCAGGACAATGCATCCGTGTACTGTGGAGAATGACTTTTCGTTTCTCTCTCTCTTTCTTTCTCTCTTTCTCTCTCTCTCTCTCTCTCTGTGATCTGCCTTTGGATATTTTTGGTAATTAAAATGTTGTTGTACCCAATCTGGTATTTTGGTTGTATTGATGACATTCGGAAAATACACAATGCTGTGATTTCACTTGGTTTATATAAATCATTTGTATTGTAATAGTATATTACACACTGGTTAATAGTATAGTTATGATTGTGATGTCATGACTTTACAATAAGAGGCAAAGAAAACTTTAATCATAATTTCTTCTCTAAGTATATATTAACACATTCTGAATATCACATCTTTATACATTAATTAATGGTATGTTAATCATTAATATACCATGACTCATATGGTGACTCAAAAGATTTTGCTAAGTAATATGTTAATTTATCATGAATATCTCTTGTTCATACATTAACTCATGGTGTAGTAATCATTATAATGTCATGACTGCAGAATAAGGGGCAACCTATCATGAGTCAGACATGAATTATTTTCAGAGTATGTATTAACTCACTAGAAATATGTCTTGTTCATACATTAATTCATGATATGTTAATCATTAATATATCATGACTCCTATAGTGACTCAAAAGATTTTGCTAATTAATAAGTTAATTCATCATGAATATGACTTGTGGAAAACAGTAGGCCAGGGGCTGAGTCCAGCAGAGGGGTAAGTAGACCACGGCCAGCAGGTGACAGATATGAAGGTTGGAAGCCCCCGTCCTAGTTTTAATTCACCATAAAACAGATATTACTCCATCATTACTCATGCACCCTTCACTAAAGTTTGATTCATATATAATTTGATTGATAGCTATCAGCAGTGTTATGATATATTAACAACATGAATTAACAGCAATGTTAATTCATGATATATTAATAGTGACTCATCATGAGTCATCATGATTCCAACAGGAATCCTTTCATGACTCATGATATATTAATCATTAGTACATACATGAGTCATATGTTAATTCATCATGAATCAGACCATGATTCCAACATGATTCATGTACCCTTATTGTAAAGTGTTACCGGATTTAGAATGCTGGGGAAGTACAGACACTGAGTTTCTTCTTTCTTCTCTTTCTCTCTCTCACACCTGTTTCTGTCATTTTTATAACATATCTTTCATACCAAGTCTGTTCATGACTAGTAACCTGGTGTCCCCTTTCCCCCCTCCCCCCCTGGGGGGAGTGGTGGCTCTCCTGACAGTGTCTGCACGGGAGCCATGGACGACAGGATCTGCAGTTTCTCGTCTGTGCTGACCTGTGACCCCGGACCACCGCCCCTGCCTGTCTGGACCAGCCCCCCTTCCTGCATTTATATATGGACGTTCATCTATAGTCTGTCCGTCCATGGGAGTGGATCTCTCCTTCAATGTGGTTCTCCTCGAGATTTCTTCTTTTTCCCACTGGGTTTGGAAGTTTTTTCTTGCCGAGAAGGAGGGTCTAAGGACAGGGGATGCTTGGGACTTTTTTCATGTATCTCTGTAGTTGATTGTGTTTTTGTAAAGCCCTTTGAGACGACTTTGTTGTGATTTAGGGCTTTATAAATAAAATTGAATTGAATTGAATTGAATTGAATCAAAGTGGGCGATAGCACGACTTGTGAACATTTTTTTGCTATGTCCAGCATGTCTTTAATTGGTGCTGATGGAATGATGGCTCCTCCTCCTTTTTCATCATCTCCTGTTTCTTTTCTATTAATAATTTTCTTCTTCTTTTCATTTTCATCAGAATCACTTTATTTGATTCATGATGAATAATGAATACGTTCTATAATAAAGTTTAAATGAACACACTGGGAAAAACTCACCAAACAACAGTAACTCTGTGATGAATGAGGGTCAAAGGTCACCAAAAGCATCATGGGTAGCTCCCTCATAGCCAATGGGATGATACGTACATTACTGTATTTATGTCTCGGGGGTTTCAGTTCTGCTTTGTAAATTGAATTTTCTTTCATAGTGAGAGACAAAAAAGTGTACGTCAATGTTTTTCGTTCCTTGGATTATTCGTTAGCTGTGTCTTTTGTAAGTTGAGGTCCCACTGTAGTCAACAGCTTCAACAAAACATCTGTAAAGTACTGTTCCATTGCATTGTGTTAACATTTTAATCACAGGGTTGCTGTGCACCAGTCTATTGGCCTTTGCCCCCAGTGCCAGTTTGTGTCCAGGGTGTGTTGGGTGTTTGGAGATTCAGACAGAGGGGGTAAGGTGGTTCCTATCACCCTGTCTGCTGTTCTTACAACCCTCTGCAGCAGTAGGACAGGACTGTCAAATATTCCCAGCAAGCTTTGGGGAAGCTGGGACAGTTTCCTTCAGTCTCTGATGGGCTTCCCCCACCTGATAACTAGTGTGTGCTGACCACAGTCCACCCTCTCTACTGTCTTCCCATTGATGTTAAGGCCTGAATGCTCAGACCGTTCAGCCGCTCATGTTGACGGTGTTGTGTGTTGACAGAGTTTGGCTGGCGTTTCGGAGACTGGAGCACCTGCAGCGCATTGTGTGGAAACAGAGGGACGTGGCTGCGGAGGCTGGGCTGTATGTCCCTGGACGGAAAAGATGCTCCAGCTGCCATGTGTCAACACGTTCCCAAACCCATCACTTCCCCAGTTCCCTGCAACCGACAGGACTGTCCGCCCAGGTACAGGAAGAACACCACCAACAAGGCTCTGCTTCTGTCAGCTGGAAACCTACAGTTCTGTCCAAAAATATTTGTTTTTTGTTTTTTTTTTGCAGATTTTAATTAACTCAAATATTTATTTTCTCATTGTTTTGGTTTAGAAAATAAGATAATAGAGGATAATATGTGCACAGCCTTAAAAATAACAAAGCCAGAACCAAATGTGTTGTCAATCAGTGTTGTCAGATTAGGTTGAGTGATTTCCGCCCAATCACGTTCCAAAACCCGTCCACTTCAGGAAAAAAATTGCTAACATTTTTCACAGGGTTGTGGTTAGCGTTAATAATTGAATAGACATGCATTTAAATGCATTTACAGTAGATTATTAAACATATAAGCCCAAATGGAAAAGAGTATTTTATCACAGACAGTGTCAGGGGAACTGATGACACGTCCACTCAGGTTTGAGTGTTGAAACCAACAATCTCACAACAATCAAAATAGGGGGAAAAAAAATGAGCAATCACAACATAGCCTATTAGTTGATGAATTTTAAAATGAATGAATAAGAGGTTGCAACTGTCCATCAGTTTTCTTTACACATAAAAGTCGACATAGTTTATGTTCAGAACAAAACAACAGTGCATTACCAGCAGCATCAGCTGTTGCTCCTACATCCAATAATTAAACTTCTCCAACAGCTAATGGGGACGTCTGAATGTAGCGGACGTCCATCCATTCCTGGACAGGCCGGCGTACACCTCTGTGAGACTGGACGGTAGAGGGAGTCCCATACCATTTCTGCTATTGTCTTTCAAGAGCGCATGTTAGGAAAATGCTCTATCAACGTGCACATTGGATATGAGCAAAGACAGCGGTCAGATGGCAGTACTTATCACCACTCTGTTTGGAGTTACCACCACTTAACATCATGTGACTTTGATTTTGACCTTTCAAGGTCTAAGGTCATGGTATTGTTTTGAAGTCCATGCCAGGTTTCTTATTTGTCAATAATATTCTGACAGTCAATGAAAACATCCAGGCCAATAATTCATTATATAATGCATTAAGGAGTTTGGGAAATGTTAGGTTTGAATAGTTTCTATAGAATAGCGTGCCTAAAACTCATTTCTGAGTCTTAAATTTCCCAAACATTTTATACTAGTCCACAGGGAGTGGTATTTGGAAATCAGGTCAAAGTGCTGTTGGGGACAAAAACAAACATTTGTGCACGGTTTAAAGGATGGGTTGGGATGCCATGGTTAAATCCAGATGAAAGATGGCGTGCCCTTGGCATGGTGCAAGCTGGCCTAAGTTATTCCCAAGTTGGGCGTTGATTTAACTGTTCTCATCACACAATCCAACGTCCTGTTCCACGACATGGAGAGACTGGGTCTGTGGCAGACCGACTACATCCTGGACATGAAAGAGTGACGACTCTGGATAAGGATCGTTACATCCTCAATCAATTTCGTACAGGTAGTCGTACTGCTAGGGAGACACCAGGGAGACATAACCCTTGAATCAGCAGCCCTGCTGTCAGACATCGCCTCCGAGCAGCAAACCTCAATGCAGCGTAATGACTCACCAGCAACGTCACAATCGCCTACAGTGGTGTCAGGAACGCCTGAGATGGACTCAACGTCAGTGGGGAGCTGTTCTCTTCACTGATGAAAGCAGATTTTGTGTCGACCACGCCGATGGACGGCGCAGTTTGGCACAGACGTGGTGAATGCTATGCTCCGTGTTGCATCCGTCAGGTGAATCGCTGGGGTGGGCCAAGTGTTATGGTCTGGGCCAGCATATCCCTACACCACAAGACCCCTCTAGTGGTTGTTGAAGGCACACTGACAGCTCAGCGCTACATCTGGGATATTCTGGAGCCCCATGTTCCCTTCCTCCAGCAACATCAGGATGTGGGTATCTTCCAACAGGATAATGCACATCCACATGCCGCCGGTGTCACCAGAAGGTTCCTGGAAGATCAGAACATCGAAACACTCCCATGGCCTGCGTATTCACCTGATCTCAATCCCATTGAGCACATATGGGATCACCTCAGTGTACAGATCCAGAACCATGTTCCTCGTTCCATGAACAGAGGTCAGCTGATTCAGGCTCTTCAAGACGAGTGGCAGGCCCTTCCACAAGACTGGATTTGACCTTTGATACGCAGTATGCATCGGAGACTGACGGCTTGTATTGCTGTTGGAGGGGATAAAGTTTCGGTTACAGTATGTAACCTTGGTTCTCTGAGCGAAGAGACTATCTCTCCACCCAGTTACATATTCCATATGTACGGGACTTGACCCCACGTGGGTCAGGTGACGTGGATAATTTCTTGTAATTTCCTGTAAGGTGGCTGATTGCTCTATAAAGGCACCTGTGTGCCTTGAGCACATTGAATTATTTTTGATGGAACGAATCCCTGGGCAGATTCTGAGTTGGAGAGATAGTCTCTTCATTCAGAGAACCAAGGTTACATACTGTAACCGAAATGTTCTCTATCATATCGAGACGATCTCTCCACCCAGTTACATATTCCATATGTACGGGACTCTATAAGACACACCGCTCCGGGATAAGCAGGGTGCTATTCGAATGAGATGCCCCCATCTCCAAAATAAGAATAAAAACACCCCTCATTTTTTATTTATTTATTGTAAGTATATACAAGCATCCACTTCCGCCAGACGCAGGGTAGTGGTGCTATAGGCCTGATGTGGTACTCTGGGCCTGCTACACCGCCAGACGCCAAGGCGCAAGAGCCAACCGTCCTGCAAGACGCAGAGTAGGTTATCCAAAGAATATCCATCAGGTCTAAGAGAGCATGTTTTGCCAGAACATTTCTGCTGCAGAAATGCCATGCTGCGGCACCCACAAAGTGTGCAATAATGCTCAGGAATGCATTTCTGCTGCACCGAGAACTCTTTCTCCAAAAGATGTTCCTCTCCCCACATTCAGTTGGTAGAAGTGGGCGAACGTGGAGGGTGCCGACCAAGTGGCTGCCTCACAGATGTCTGCCAGTGAGGCACCACGCCACAGAGCCCATCATGCTGCCATACCCTGAGTCGAATGGGCTCTAACGTGGCCAGGGATCTGCTTCTCTTCAATCCTATAGGCCTCGAGGACAGCATCCACAAACCGATGTGACAGATGAGCTTTAGAGAGAGGTTGTCCCAGCTTCTCTTTCCCAAAGCAGACAAAAAGCTGGTCTGTGGTTCTAAGGTCCCTAGTCCGAGTCAGATACACTTCCAGGGCTCTGACTGGACAGATTAGTGGCAGTGGGGGCACCATGTCAGTCTGCCCTTCTGCCAAAGAGAACGACCGAAGGACAAACCCAAGGTCTGACATCTGACCTGAAATGACTTTAGGGATAAAGGTGGGATTCGGCCGCAGAATCACACCTGCGCCTTCGGGCAGGAACCGGCAGAGGTCTTCAGGTACTGAAAGTGCATGGAGCTTTCCAACCCTTCTTGCCGATACCAAGGCGAGCAAAAGGGCGAGTGTCAGGGAAATCCACTTCAGGTCTACCATTTCCAAAGGCTCGAAGGGATGCTTCCCCATTACTCAAAGGACCAAGTTTAGGTCCCAGGATGGGAGGAGTGAC
This sequence comes from Siphamia tubifer, assembly GCA_020466265.1. Lineage (NCBI taxonomy): Eukaryota > Metazoa > Chordata > Actinopteri > Kurtiformes > Apogonidae > Siphamia > Siphamia tubifer. The sequence continues at coordinate 1,318,250 of CM035785.1, read as the reverse complement.
TTCTTTCATCCTCTTCTGAGCCTCCGAGCTCCCTTGAGGAACCATGCGACTAGGGGCGACACCTCCTGAGTCAAGCGGTATCAACCAACATGGGCTGATTTTAGCCGCCACCATACCCCTCAGAGTAGATGGTGACCTTCCAACATCCAAGAGCTCTTGCAGGAGCAAGAGGAACTCTGGGGCTCCACATCTCAGAGGGTCAAACCCTTTTTGTGCACACCGCTTTCTGCACATAGAGAGCGTGTGGATGGAGTCCGTGCCCCTTGCATGGTCTGTATCACAGAGTCTGAAAATCCCATGGCTAGCAGCTCGGACCTCTCAGGGGCCAGGCCCAGAGCCTCAGGCCCTGAGGAAATGGATGGTACAGAGTTCCCGAGCATTGCGACAGAAGGTCTGGACGTGCTGGTAGTTCGTTCAGAGACCCATCCATAAGAGGTTGGCTTTCCGAAAACCAAGTCATGTGGGGCCAGAGAGGGGCAACCAGGACTACTCTCACTTCCTCCACCCGGATCCTCTCTAACACAGTCAGAAGGAGGCTGAATGGTGGAAATGCGTAAAGCAGACCCCGCGGCCAGGAGTGTGCTAGCTCATCGTCCCGAGAGGAGGATTGTCTCTTCCCGGAGAGAAGAACCTGGAACATTGGGTGTTCTGCCGGGACGCAAATAGGTCGGCCGTCGCCTGTCCATATAGGCCCCAGATGGCCACGACCACCTGAGGGTGCAACCTCCAGGCACCTGGATCTGGTCCCCCCCTGGATAGGAGGTCAGCTGCCACGTTGCCCACTCCTGGTATGTGGATAGCCTGCAGTGACAGGAACTTGGGGCTGGCCCAAATCCAAAGTCTGTGCCCTAGTCTGCTGAGGTGAAAGGAATGCAAGCCTCCCTGACGATTGATGTACCTCTGCCTCTGCACACGGCACCCCAGCCTGTCAGGGAGGCATCCATCATCAGACCTCTCTGCGAATCACTGAACCCAAAGGAAATCCTTTGGTAAAGTTCTCCCTCCGTCTCCACCATTGAAGCGCAGCCATTAGTTGTTCGGAAACAACTACTGGAGTCTTGGCGTGGCTTAGGGGTCTCAACCCTAAGCCTAGTAGACACCTCTGCACTGGTCGCATGTGCAGCAGTGCCGAAGGGACGGCCTGCGTCATGGATGCCATGACTCCCATCAGTCTGAGACACTGTCGCCATGTGACGCGGGAGCCCAGGGAGAAGGGAGAAAGACAGACACCCAGGGTCTCCAATCTCATCTGGGACACCTTCAGTGTGGTGTTCAGCACCAAACCCAGGAACTGTATTTCCTGTACAGGTTTGAGCCTGCTCTTATTGAAATTGAGGCAGAGCCCAAACCCCTGTAAATGTTCCAGGACCATCCCCACCTGAGACTGGCACTCTTCCTGAGAGGGAGAGCACAGGAGCCAGTTGTCTAGATAATTTAAAATTCTGACTCCTCTCTGTCGAAGATCATTATCATGATCCTTGTGAATGTATGAGGAGCAAGGGCTATCCCAAATGGGAGAACCCAGAACTCTTACGTCTTCCCTCCAAAAACGAACCTGAGGAAGCGTCTGTGCCCTTCCCAAATTGGAATTTGGAAGTATGCATCTTTGAGGTTGATTGTGGCAAACCAATCCCCCCTGCGAATAGATTGCCTCACCCTTGGAACAGTCCACATCTTGCATCGCAGGGGACAGAGGTATCTGTTCAGGCCTCTCAGGTCGAGGATGGGGCGAAGCCCTCCATCCTTCTTGGGGGTCAGAAAGTACCGGGAGTAAAACCCCGCTCTTCTGCCTTTCTTGGGAACCTCTGTTATGGCCTTCTTCTCCAGTAGGACAGCGATTTCTCACTGGAGAACCACCCTGTGGTCTGGATGCACCTGAGTGACCAGACCTGGGGTCACAGAGGTAGGAGTCGTGGTGGAAAGGACCCACGGGGACACACCCAAAGCCCTCCAGGGAGCCCAATGTGCCTTTCTGGCCTGTCGTGGCGTCAGGACCGATGTGAGGTTTTGGGTTTTCTCCTGCCCTGGGATCCCAACCCTCTTGTACTGGTCCATTTGCCCTGACGCCGGGACTCAATGGTTTCCCGTAAGTCCCTAGTGTTCCCATATGAGTGGCGATTTGGACGCGTGGGTTGCCGGGACCCCGAGTCGTGTTCCTTGTGGTGCCGGACCAAAGCTCCAGACATCTCCCATGCATAGCCTCGTGCTTCTTGAGCCTGTCGCAGCATAGTGGTAGCGTCAGGCCCAAAAATGGACTGAGTATCAATAGGCAACTATAATAGGCTATTCTGGTCCTCAGCCTGCAGCGAAGATTGGGACAACCAAAGCTGTCTTCTGGTCACCCAGAGGGATGTCACACTTTTCCCCGCTACTACAGGTTGCTCCTTAAAAATCTGCACCAGGACTGAGGAGACAAGCTGTACTTCCTCCATGAGCTGCTCAGATCTTTTATTTTCCAGCTCACGTGAAAGTAACCTATTGTACAAGATCAATATGGACATTGTGTTAGCCAATTGAGCTTGAATAGCAATGGTTTTGTGCACCTTAGCCAAGTGTGTCTCAACCAGTCTATGTTCTTTAGATGAACTCTTTATCCTTCCCAGCCCTGTGCTTGTTGGACACACCAGGACGGCAATGGACTGATCCATCTGCGGAAGTGTAGCGCAGCCCACGCGTTCAGCGCTCTGCATGGTAGAAAAGCGCCTGCAGCTAACGAAAGTTCTAATTGCTTCTGCAGGTTTTGCAAAACCTGCCTGCATTAGACCTTCTATATCCGGTAGGAGGGGAAACGAAAAGGTCTTGGGCCCTTTCCCACAATCATTATTGAAACGTGACTGGGGAGGTGCATTAGCCTCACACGAGCCCACCCCCAGAGCTTGGGTGGCTCTGTCTATGAGTGCCTTGAATTGTAACACAAAGTTACTAGCAGCTTCCTCCCCCTCATGGACTGATGACTCCTCCTGGCCCAAGGGGAGATCATCTTCTGAACATCCTAGAATATCTATATCCTCTGAGTCCCCCTGGTCAAAGTCATCCTGTGGGTGCTCAGAAAATAAAGAACGTATGCCCGGGGGCCCACAGTCTGCCCCTAGGCCCTTAAGTGTGTTATTACAGCCCTGTTCATTGTCCTGCCCAACCCGTTTCTTTTTCTTGAACATGAGGAAACGGGCTTCAATTGATGGTCTGGGCATAATGAAACAGTTCATACAGCTCTTGCACGGTGCGCATGATCCACCCCAAAATATAAAACACACTTCACATGTCCGACCTCCACAGTCAAAATCTATACACAGAAGATGCAGAATTGAAAGAGGAGCATTTTGATCCAGATTGGAAGTCTATAAGATCAATGGTTCAAACGTGATATCCAAAATTAGACTTTTATTGTGACCTTTGACCTAGAGTCCTCAAATTTGCCCTTCAAGGTTCTGTACGTCAACAGTGAGAGAAAAAAACAAGATATATGCAAAATTTTGTATACAGGAATAAAAAGGAAATTCCTGGTTTGCCCTATCTCTGATCATTGTGAAAATAATTTTTTTGGCCTTAACCTTTGACCTACATTCATCAAAATTTAAAGGGATCTTTTCTGGCCCACCTCAAACCTTCACTGAAAATGTCGTAGAAATTGCTCAAGTAGTTTTTGCATAAATTTACTGACAAAGACCGACAACAAACAAAAAAACCTTGCCTTTCTTTGGGTGGGGGTTTGGGGTGTCAAAGGTCACAGATTTGTCTTCATGAAACCTGCAGATAATGAACTCACTGTACATTTTCACTTATATAATATGAACTTTACTTAAAAAACATTGCACATATGCACATGTATTGTGTGGATGGATGTGTGTGTGTCAGTAGGACACACTCACAAGTTTCCAGCTTTCCCATTAATCATTTCAACAGGATAGAATATACATCATGGATACAACTCCACGTATAGTCACAGAAAAGTACATTAATTAATCCAGTTGAAAGTAAACAACTGAAAAATGACAGGAAATGAGAAGTTGAGGTGGACTGATGGGGACTGATGAACTTTTGATGAAAGCATCGAGACAGAACATGTAAATGGATCCAGTGGGATCAGAACACCACTGGGTCTCTGCAGAACCCCCCCCCCCCCCATCATCCTCCATCCCCCAGGTGTTTGCATCCTCTACAAGCCTGTCTTTCCAATCATGCATCCCATCAGTCAGCAGCCCCCCCCACACACACACACACACCCCACCCCCCCATAACCTGCAACCACATAGAGTTTAATACTACAGTGTGAATTAACTGATATTAGAGGGAATGAAGTCAGACTAAAGCGACGCAGAGGTTTTATAAATTTTATACTCTGAGACCTTTGATTGAGTGTTGATGCAGAATTGGAAACAGCGCTGATAAGTATGTTGCACGTTCCTGTGTTAAATATGGATATGAAGATGTGGAGCAGAATGCAAATGACACATAACCACGCTGACCTAAATAGCAAGCAAGCTAACAGATAATGCACATGGTGGTAGTAAATAATACATAAGAGGTGAGGACTAAAAATGGAAAATATAATATAAATTTAGAGATGAATACAACAAATAAATTAACTAAATCTGTTAAGAAACACAAAGGCAGGGCTTTAAGAATCTAAAAGAATTAAAAATAAGTATGATGTGAATAAGTTAATTATATTTGGATTGATATAAATATATAGATATATCTTTTATCATACCTTACCTTACCTTGTCTTGTCTTGTCTTAGCTTAGCTGAACCTGGATCATTACTTTTAGATCATTTTATACAGTCACACAGTGACTGAGCCTAGATCATCAGTTTTCAGTTACTTGTCCAGACTCGAGTTAAGCCACCAAGGATCTCAAAGACCAGGAAACAGTCTGGTACCTTTCAAAGCTCATTAAGTTTGTTTTGAAATACTGCACTGACAAGGAGTCTTTGATTTTTTTTTTTTAACTAGTGGAAAATACAGTATATAACTGTATTTTGATAGATGCTTTTTTTCTGCAGATAATGGTTAACCTTTGACCTCCTCGTATCACACTTTCAAACCCATCTGCATTAGTCTGGGCTCATTGTAACTTCGGTGTGAATTCAAACCAATTATTTTTCCCAGGATTTATTTAACCTAATTTTCATTTTCGCACCTCAGTTGCTTTAATGAGTTCCTCTTCTATTGCTGTTCTGGTAAACAGTGATATGAAATGTTTACAAGAGAGAACAACACACTTTGAAATAGTTTTGAGGAGACTCTTTTTTTTCCAACTTGTCTTAAAGCTGTTTGTTTGAAGTTTTAACCTCAAAAATACCTCAAAACTTCAAACACTTTAATGCATTAATATTAGCATAAGAAGTAAAGTGCTTTATTCTCAAAGGTGTTATGGAAATAAATATTATCACAGTGTGTCCTGCTTGTTTAACCCTTTAACCTCTTAGACTTTAGCAGTTCCACAGTAAAAACACAGTAGTTCCAACAACCCCGGATGTTGGAATTATCGGATGATAGTTCCATTATCTGGGGTTGTTGGTGCCTCTCAATATATTCATATTAATTTCAAGGCAATCTAATTGTCTTCGTTCAGTAGGATTCAATAAGTAAAGGTTACATTTGTGTCATGGATCTGCAGGGGTCTGCAAAACCTTAAAGTTAAACAAGTCATGAATAAGGTAAGTGATATGGATGGTAAGGTGGTATTTTTACAGGAAACTCATCTTTTAGATAAAGATATAATAATGAATGTTTTGTAACGTCTCTTATACCATATATTATTTTTATGTTTAACAGTTTTTAAATACATTTTCACATTTGTGTATGTTTTTAACATATTGTTTCCCCATATTTTAACACCTTTGTCTGTTTTAAAACATTCCCAGTTCATAAAGCTTCGTATAATAAAACTTGTGCGACTCAGTCTTCAGACTTTGCTTCTTCGTTTCAGTTTGATGCTGGTGTTTAGATGATGTCACACTGTCGTTAGCCGTTAAAAGATGTTTAGACATTTTTCTTTTTTATTCAGGTTTTTGTTTTTTTTTCCCCCTCCAGTTCTCTGGTGCTCGCCAGGGAAGACCCACCTCACACTTTGAAAACCACTGTGTTACCGTATCTGAGCTGCTTCATGTGCATGTCTTTACAGATGGGTGGTCTCTGAGTGGTCCAAGTGCTCGGTGTCATGTGGTGGCGGCGTGAAGCAACGGCAGGTTTCGTGTCAGCAGCTGGACCGCCAGGGAGTGCTGAGGATTCTGTCAGCCACTGCCTGCCAGAGGATGAGTCCACCGAGCCAAACAGAGAACTGCACCGCTAATAACTGCCCCATGTGGGTCATCAGCCCCTGGGGGAAGGTACATACACACACCATGCAGCACAAACACTCAGACCCCGTCTGCACGGATACGAGTTCTTGTGAAACCGACGTACTTTCTTAATGGATTGGCCTTTCGTCAAAATAGAACGGCTTTCATGGATACCCGAAAACAAACTCTTCGGAAAACAGGTCCCAGAATGGGAAGATCTGGATACGGTGTTGTTTCTGTATCCATTTTGACGAGTATCTGTGTGTGTTCATACCCACATTATGACCACATGATCAGAAAAACGCAGCCTTGGACACGTAGCATTCATTGTCCTCACAAGACAGCAACAATGGCAAACAACAGAGTATCAGTGGTGAATGGGTTAATGTTAGGGTGTTAGCAGCATTATTATTTTTGTTTGTGTCTGGTGTGTGTGTGTCGTACCGGTAGTAAAAGGGATGTAGGTGCATACGCACTACTTCTTCTATTGTTCTCTTATATCTGGTGGGAATGGCTTACAGCGTGCATAGTGGTGTGGCGTTGCATCATTTTCAACAAGCCATTTGCCCTCCTGCCCGACGCAGAAATTTACTGAAACAGTTCCATTTTTACGTAATATCTTTTTGACACAGTTTCAAAACTAAACCTGTATCGAACTCGTGCTGATGTAGCCTCAGTTCCTTTACAGTCACATTAAGTCCAGCCATTGTCAATATTATTGGACTACAAGTCAAATGCTTCCGGAATCAAATTAATGAAATGTTCCCACATGTGTGTTACCAATAACGAAAACTCAAGTCTTAAATGCTGGTTGGCTCAACTCTCGGTTCAGTTTATTTCGAATATGCGACAAGCTAAATGTCCCCACTCTGTCTCCACTGGTAAAATAAACAATACAAAAAAATCCATAAAAAAAACAAAACAAAACATGACTTCATTTGCATATTCAAAAAGAGGTGGAAGTAAAAATGATTTAATCTCACCCTTTCAACAGTATCAATATGTACTCTAGTCTGGCAGACCTGGCACAAGCATCGTGCAGCTAACAGGGCGTGTCCAGACGAGTTTTGCAAATTTCGCCTGCAGCACACACTGGCGGAAGTTCTCCCACTTTCCTCTCACTGGCATGAGTGGGAATGAGGGAGGAAAAAAGGCGTGTGATGGATTTAACACAGCTGATTCAGATCTCCACCAATCACATTAGTACCTCTCCTCGCCCTTAAATGTGCTGCACTGGCGGGACACTCACACAGCGCCTGTGTACTCTGGGGGGGGGGGGGGTTAATTAAAGGCATTTGTAAATAGGTGGGTTTTTAGTTTTTGTTTGAAACTATCAACAGACTGTGGAGCCCTGAGGTGGTTTGGGAGGGCATTCCACAGTCTGGGGGCAGCAGAGGAAAAAGCTCGTTTCCCCATGGTGGCCAGTTTCCAGTTTGCCTCCTGGAGGAAGTTGCCTTCGGAGGAGCGGAGGGTGCGTGTGTGTGTTTTGGGTGTGAGGAGCTCCTTGAGGTAGGAGGGGGCAGTGCCATACATGCATTGGTGGGTGAGGAGGGAGATCTTAAATTCTACTCTGGAGGATATGGGAAGCCAGTGAAGTGCTTTGAGGGTGGGAGTGATGTGATCGTATTTCCGCAACCTCATCAGGATCCTAGCAGCACAGTTTTGAATGTACTGCAGCCTCTGGAGACAGAAGCTAGGGATCCCGATGAGGAGTGCGTTACAGTAGTCCAGCCTGGAGGAGACAAAGGCATGGACGAGCTTTTCTGCATCTGGCTGGGAAAGTATGGGACGGATTTTACTGATGTTTCTAAGATGGAAGAATGATTTTTGGCAGATGAGTTTTATGTGTGTGTCAAAGGTGAGGTGGGGGTCCATTATAACCCCTAGGTTAGTGAGTGATGAGGAGAGGGGGGTGTTTTGGCAGGAGAAGGTAATACAGGTGATGGGTGATGACTGAATTTGCTTTCGTGTACCGATTTGTATGACTTCTGTTTTTGAACTGTTTAGTTGAAGGAAATTTGATCTCATCCATGCCTCGATCTCCTCCAGGCAGGACTGTAGTGTGGCCAGTGGCAGAGGTGTGGAGGGAGTGGGTTTGGTCCTCAGGTAGAGCTGTGTGTCATCAGCATAACAGTGGAAGGCTAGTCCGTGTTTGCTGATGATGTGGCCGAGGGGGGTCATATATAGGGTGAAAAGGGAGGGACCTAACACCGAGCCTTGCGGGACACCACATGTGACATGCTGGGGTTGTGACTTTGCCTTGCCCAGGGCAACATACTCGGTTCTGTCTGACAGGTAGGAGGTGAACCACGTGTGGACGGTGCCCGTGAGATTGATGGTGGAGTGCAGGCGTTTGAGGAGGATGTTATGATCGATGGTGTCGAAGGCTGCTGTGAGATCCAGGAGGACAAGGAGGGATGGGGAACCGGCGTCTGCTGCCATTAATAGGTCGTTTGTTACCCTGACCAGAGCCGTCTCTGTGCTGTGGCCAGGGCGGAAACCAGATTGAAATTTTTGAAATAAGTTATTGTGGGTTAGGTGGTTCTGAAGTTGGGCGGCGACTGTTTTTTCGAGGACTTTTGAGATGAATGGCAGATTTGAGATGGGTCTGTAATTAGAAAGAATATCTGGGTTTAGGGAAGGTTTTTTGAGGAGGGGTCTGATGACAGCTGTTTTCAGGGAGGTTGGGACGTGGCCAGATTTTATGAGCTGGGTGATGAGGGGGCTGATGGCAGAAAGGTTAGTTTTTAGAAGTGCTGTGGGGAAGGGATCAAGGGCACAGGTGGTGGGTTTCATTTTAATTATGTTCTCAACCTCTCTCTGTGTGACAGTTGTAAAGTCACACAGAGGCTGGGAGTGGGCATGGTCTGGGTCTTCAGAGGGGGGGGCTGTGAGGTGGTAGAGCCAGAAAGGAGTGAGCGGATGTTTTTTACCTTTTATTTGAAGAAGGTGATGTGCTCGTTACACCTCTCCTCAGTGGCTTCTGCATGTGAGTGGGATTTAGGCTTGAGTATGCGGTTTATTGTAAAGAAAAGTTGTTTGGAGTTACCAGGGTTGCAATTAATTTGGTCGGAGTAAAACTGGGATCGAGCAGTGTGGAGGGCTTTGGCATACTCCTTCCTATGCTCTCTGTATGCCAGCATGTGTACGGTTAATTTTGTTGCTAGATACCGGCGTTCGAGGACACGACCAAGGGTTTTTTTCTTTCTTAGCTCAGCTGAAAACCATGGTGCTGAGCGACAGAAAGAGACCGTACGGGTCTTTAGAGGGGCGTGGTGGTTTAATGTGTGACTCAGGAACCTGTTGTAATGGGTTACCAGGTCTGTAGCTGAGTGGAGACTGTCAGGGTAGGGTGAGATTTGTTGGAGGTCGAGAGAAAGGGCAGCCGGGTTGATGTTTTTCAGGTTTCTGAATTGGATTACGCGCTTTGGTTTGTGGAGGGGGGTCAGTGATGGCAGATCCATGGTGATCATGATGTGGTCAGACTCACCAATATTGGAAACCTGTAGGTTTTTTATGGGGATGGTGTTTGAAATAACCAGATCAAGTGTATGGCCTCTGTTGTGTGTTGGCTCCTTTACATGCTGTGTGAGGTGGAGGTGGTCCAGTAGTAGGAGAAACTCAGTAGCTGAGTGATCTGATGGATTGTCAATGTGGATATTGAAATCTCCAAGGATCAGAATATTGTCAGTGGTGGAGCAAAGTGAGGTGAGAAGGTCCTGGAATTCTGAGAAGAAGCTTGACTTTGGTCTGGGAGGGGGGCGATAGACTAGGAGCACAGTCAAGGGGACGGGGGACTTGCATTTGAATGCTAGGCATTCAAATGAGGACTGTGTGGCCAGAGGGATGGATGTTGGCCCTAGGTCCAGCTGATAAAAAACAGCCAAGCCACCACACTTTTTTCCAGTGCGGGCCTTCTCTAAATAGCCAAAGCCAGGTGGGCAGAGCTCATTTAGTCCAAGAAAAATATTTGGCTGGTGCCAGCTCTCTGTAATGCAGAGAAGGTCTAAATTGTTATCAATGATATGGCGGTGGAGAAGGTAAGCTTTTGGACCAATTGACTGTGCATTAAACAGGGCTGTTCTTATTTTTTGTGGGGGCGGTGGAGGGGAGGGAAAGGTGCTAGTGAGTTTCTGTAGGGGTCTTAGGACTTTGAAGTCCACACGGCGTTTACAGGCTTTCTTGGTTTCCTGAAATCTCGTGGTGTTTCCTCTCATGAGGTGCGGAGATCTCGCGATGGCTGCACCGTTACGTATGTGGCCGGCGACAGGCTTCTGATGACGTCTCAGTGCGACGGAGGACCAGATGGTTGGGATGGGGAGACAGTGTTCTCTGTCTGGCAGTTTAAAAGTTTTCTGTGGTACCAGGAAATTGGGTCGATGTCCAGCGGGAAGCCTCCGACAGCCTCTGGTGGTGTCCACGGGTCGGATGCCAGGTGGTGAGCGGCACCTCTCCACCGGAGCCGGGGACGGTGTGTGTCGCCGGGGGGTTGGTGTTTCTCCGGCCGCAGCAGCATCCATGGCGAGCCGGTGGTAGTCGGGTCGTTCCAGTCGGATCCCCGGGACGAGATGGCTGCAAAATAGCAGTGTTGCTCTTTTCGTTGACAGGCTGGTCGGTGTAACCGGAGTCTGGGAGTGCAGGGCTGTATGTAGTTTGAGGTGAAGTAGGACCCGGGCATTGGTGAATATCGCCAGATAATAGAAGGCTGAGAACCATCACCAACTTTCCAGCCCTCGACCGTTTGAATGAAGTCTTTATCTCGCCTTGTATTTTAGTCGTTCTGCATGTTTTTGAGGTCGTCGCGGTGTCAGTTGGCGTGTATCTCAGTTAGCAAACAACCACTTGACCAGTGTCACTACGTTTGCACCAGGAGTAGACCTGGTTTCAGCTGGCAAGTTATTGGCTCACAGTCAGCGAATCTGTCACTGTGCCGAACTGAATCAGTGATCACACCCATCTTGGTGCACCATGGTCTGCCAATCTACTAAACTATAAACTAGCACTGCGCAGGGTCCGCCAGCTTACGGACCTTGCACTGCACCTGGAAAATAGAGCCCGATATATGAAATTCTTAGAATAAAAAAGGGAATAAGTTTTAGTCCAAAGGAATATTGGTGTCAGATCTACCAGATCTACCAGATCCACCAGATGTACTTCAAACACTGTCTGCACATTATGATCCATTCACTTTACAGGCCCTTTGTCGTGGAATATTTACTAATCCATTGTATACATGTACATAAACCAGCATATATGTGGAATAACACACCATCATATATATATATTACAAACATGAACAAATCAACACTTTTGTCATTTGTTTCATGATTCATCTGATTAAAGTACATTCAATGGCTAAGGACTGAACTGGAGTTAATCAGAAATCTCATTTTACATGTGCAATGAAAAATGCCTATTATTGTTGGACTTCCAGACATGATATGGCACTACACGCCCTTTCGCATTAGTATTCTTTCAGCTGGTGGCATAGAAGAATAACAATCAGTAAGATTTGAAGCAGACATAGTAAAAGGACAACACCACCTGGAGAAGAACCGTGAAGAACCACAACCATGAAGATATGGACCACAACCATGACAATATAGACCACAACCATGAAGATATGGACCGCAACCATGAAGATAAGGACCACAACCATGAAGATATGGACCGCAACCATGAAGATAAGGACCACAACCATGAAGATATGGACCACAACCATGAAGATATGGACCACAACCATGAAGATAAGGACCACAACCATGAAGATAAGGACCACAACCATGAAGATATGGACCACAACCATGAAGATATGGACCGCAACCATGAAGATAGGGACCGCAACCATGAAGATAGGGACCACAACCATGAAGATAAGGACCACAACCATGAAGATAAGGACCACAACCATGAAGATATGGACCGCAACCATGAAGATAGGGACCACAACCATGAAGATAAGGACAGCAACCATGAAGATAAGGACTGCAACCATGAAGATATGGGCCGCAACCATGAAGATACGGACCGCAAACCATGAAGATACGGACCACAACCATGAAGATATGGGCCGCAAACCATGAAGATACGGGCCGCAACCATGAAGATACGGGCCGCAACCATGAAGATAGGGACCGCAACCATGAAGATAGGGACCACAACCATGAAGATAAGGACCACAACCATGAAGATAAGGACCACAACCATGAAGATATGGACCGCAACCATGAAGATAGGGACCACAACCATGAAGATAAGGACAGCAACCATGAAGATAAGGACTGCAACCATGAAGATATGGGCCGCAACCATGAAGATACGGACCGCAACCATGAAGATACGGACCGCAAACCATGAAGATAAGGACCACAACCATGAAGATATGGACCACAACCATGAAGATATGGACCGCAACCATGAAGATAGGGACCGCAACCATGAAGATAGGGACCACAACCATGAAGATAAGGACCACAACCATGAAGATAAGGACCTCAACCATGAAGATAAGGACCGCAACCATGAAGATAAGGACCGCAACCATGAAGATATGGGCCGCAACCATGAAGATATGGGCCGCAACCATGAAGATAAGGACCGCAACCATGAAGATATGGGCCGCAACCATGAAGATACGGGCCGCAAACCATGAAGATATGGGCCGCAAACCATGAAGATATGGGCCGCAAAACCATGAAGATACGGACCACAACCATGAAGATACGGACCACAACCATGAAGAGAAGGACCACAACCATGAAGAGAAGGACCACAACCATGAAGATATGGGCCGCAACCATGAAGATATGGGCCGCAACCATGAAGATACGGACCGCAAACCATGAAGATACGGACCGCAACCATGAAGATAAGGACCACAACCATGAAGATAAGGACCACAACCATGAAGATAAGGACCACAACCATGAAGATAAGGACCGCAACCATGAAGATAAGGACCGCAACCATGAAGATATGGGCCGCAACCATGAAGATATGGGCCGCAACCATGAAGATAAGGACCGCAACCATGAAGATATGGGCCGCAACCATGAAGATATGGGCCGCAAACCATGAAGATAAGGACCACAACCATGAAGATATGGACCACAACCATGAAGATATGGACCGCAACCATGAAGATAGGGACCGCAACCATGAAGATAGGGACCTCAACCATGAAGATAAGGACCACAACCATGAAGATAAGGACCACAACCATGAAGATAGGGACCGCAACCATGAAGATAGGGACCGCAAACCATGAAGATATGGACCACAACCATGAAGATAGGGACCGCAACCATGAAGATAGGGACCTCAACCATGAAGATAAGGACCACAACCATGAAGATAAGGACCACAACCATGACGATAGGGACCGCAACCATGAAGATAGGGACCGCAAACCATGAAGATATGGACCACAACCATGAAGATATGGGCCGCAAACCATGAAGATATGGGCCGCAACCATGAACATACGGACCGCAAACCATGAAGATATGGACCACAACCATGAAGATATGGGACGCAAACCATGAAGATACGGGCCGCAACCATGAAGATATGGGCCGCAACCATGAAGATACGGACCGCAAACCATGAAGATATGGGCCGCAACCATGAAGATATGGGCCGCAACCATGAAGATACGGACCGCAAACCATGAAGATAAGGACCACAACCATGAAGATATGGACCGCAACCATGAAGATATGGACCGCAACCATGAAGATATGGACCACAACCATGAAGATATGGACCACAACCATGAAGAGAAGGACCACAACCATGAAGAGAAGGACCACAACCATGAAGATATGGGCCGCAACCATGAAGATATGGGCCGCAACCATGAAGATACGGACCGCAAACCATGAAGATACGGACCGCAACCATGAAGATAAGGACCACAACCATGAAGATAAGGACCACAACCATGAAGATAAGGACCACAACCATGAAGATAAGGACCGCAACCATGAAGATAAGGACCGCAACCATGAAGATATGGGCCGCAACCATGAAGATATGGGCCGCAACCATGAAGATAAGGACCGCAACCATGAAGATATGGGCCGCAACCATGAAGATATGGGCCGCAAACCATGAAGATAAGGACCACAACCATGAAGATATGGACCACAACCATGAAGATATGGACCGCAACCATGAAGATAGGGACCGCAACCATGAAGATAGGGACCTCAACCATGAAGATAAGGACCACAACCATGAAGATAAGGACCACAACCATGAAGATAGGGACCGCAACCATGAAGATAGGGACCGCAAACCATGAAGATATGGACCACAACCATGAAGATAGGGACCGCAACCATGAAGATAGGGACCTCAACCATGAAGATAAGGACCACAACCATGAAGATAAGGACCACAACCATGAAGATAGGGACCGCAACCATGAAGATAGGGACCGCAAACCATGAAGATATGGACCACAACCATGAAGATATGGGCCGCAAACCATGAAGATATGGGCCGCAACCATGAACATACGGACCGCAAACCATGAAGATATGGACCACAACCATGAAGATATGGGACGCAAACCATGAAGATACGGGCCGCAACCATGAAGATATGGGCCGCAACCATGAAGATACGGACCGCAAACCATGAAGATATGGGCCGCAACCATGAAGATATGGGCCGCAACCATGAAGATACGGACCGCAAACCATGAAGATAAGGACCACAACCATGAAGATATGGACCGCAACCATGAAGATATGGACCGCAACCATGAAGATATGGACCACAACCATGAAGATATGGACCACAACCATGAAGATATGGACCACAACCATGAAGATATGGACCGCAACCATGAAGATAGGGACCGCAACCATGAAGATAAGGACCACAACCATGAAGATAAGGACCGCAACCATGAAGATAAGGACCGCAACCATGAAGATAAGGACCGCAACCATGAAGATATGGGCCGCAACCATGAAGATATGGACCGCAACCATGAAGATAAGGACCGCAACCATGAAGATATGGGCCGCAACCATGAAGATATGGGCCGCAAACCATGAAGATATGGGCCGCAAACCATGAAGATAAGGGCCGCAAAACCATGAAGATACGGACCACAACCATGAAGAGAAGGACCACAACCATGAAGAGAAGGACCACAACCATGAAGAGAAGGACCACAACCATGAAGATATGGGCCGCAACCATGAAGATACGGGCCGCAACCATGAAGATACGGACCGCAAACCATGAAGATATGGGCCGCAACCATGAAGATATGGGCCGCAACCATGAAGATACGGACCGCAAACCATGAAGATAAGGACCACAACCATGAAGATATGGACCACAACCATGAAGATATGGACCGCAACCATGAAGATAGGGACCGCAACCATGAAGATAGGGACCACAACCATGAAGATAAGGACCACAACCATGAAGATAAGGACCTCAACCATGAAGATAGGGACCGCAACCATGAAGATAGGGACCACAACCATGAAGATAAGGACCACAACCATGAAGATAAGGACCACAACCATGAAGATAAGGACCGCAACCATGAAGATAGGGACCGCAACCATGAAGATAGGGACCGCAAACCATGAAGATATGGACCGCAACCATGAAGATATGGGCCGCAAACCATGAAGATATGGGCCGCAAACCATGAAGATACGGGCCGCAACCATGAAGATATGGACCGCAACCATGAAGATAGGGACCGCAACCATGAAGATAGGGACCGCAACCATGAAGATAAGGACCGCAACCATGAAGATAAGGACCTCAACCATGAAGATAAGGACCGTAACCATGAAGATAAGGACCGCAACCATGAAGATATGGGCCGCAACCATGAAGATATGGGCCGCAACCATGAAGATAAGGACCGCAACCATGAAGATATGGGCCGCAACCATGAAGATATGGGCCGCAAACCATGAAGATATGGGCCGCAAACCATGAAGATATGGGCCGCAAAACCATGAAGATACGGACCACAACCATGAAGATACGGACCACAACCATGAAGATACGGACCACAACCATGAAGAGAAGGACCACAACCATGAAGATATGGGCCGCAACCATGAAGATATGGGCCGCAACCATGAAGATACGGACCGCAAACCATGAAGATATGGACCACAACCATGAAGATAAGGACCACAACCATGAAGATAAGGACCGCAACCATGAAGATAAGGACCGCAACCATGAAGATAAGGACCGCAACCATGAAGATAAGGGCCGCAGCCATGAAGATATGGGCCGCAACCATGAAGATATGGGCCGCAACCATGAAGATAAGGACCGCAACCATGAAGATATGGGCCGCAACCATGAAGATATGGGCCGCAAACCATGAAGATAAGGACCACAACCATGAAGATAGGGACCGCAACCATGAAGATAGGGACCGCAAACCATGAAGATATGGACCACAACCATGAAGATATGGGCCGCAAACCATGAAGATATGGGCCGCAACCATGAACATACGGACCGCAAACCATGAAGATATGGACCACAACCATGAAGATATGGGACGCAAACCATGAAGATACGGGCCGCAACCATGAAGATATGGGCCACAACCATGAAGATACGGACCGCAAACCATGAAGATATGGGCCGCAACCATGAAGATATGGGCCGCAACCATGAAGATACGGACCGCAAACCATGAAGATAAGGACCACAACCATGAAGATATGGACCGCAACCATGAAGATATGGACCGCAACCATGAAGATATGGACCACAACCATGAAGATATGGACCACAACCATGAAGATATGGACCACAACCATGAAGATATGGACCGCAACCATGAAGATAGGGACCGCAACCATGAAGATAAGGACCACAACCATGAAGATAAGGACCGCAACCATGAAGATAAGGACCGCAACCATGAAGATAAGGACCGCAACCATGAAGATATGGGCCGCAACCATGAAGATATGGACCGCAACCATGAAGATAAGGACCGCAACCATGAAGATATGGGCCGCAACCATGAAGATATGGGCCGCAAACCATGAAGATATGGGCCGCAAACCATGAAGATAAGGGCCGCAAAACCATGAAGATACGGACCACAACCATGAAGAGAAGGACCACAACCATGAAGAGAAGGACCACAACCATGAAGAGAAGGACCACAACCATGAAGATATGGGCCGCAACCATGAAGATACGGGCCGCAACCATGAAGATACGGACCGCAAACCATGAAGATATGGGCCGCAACCATGAAGATATGGGCCGCAACCATGAAGATACGGACCGCAAACCATGAAGATAAGGACCACAACCATGAAGATATGGACCACAACCATGAAGATATGGACCGCAACCATGAAGATAGGGACCGCAACCATGAAGATAGGGACCACAACCATGAAGATAAGGACCACAACCATGAAGATAAGGACCTCAACCATGAAGATAGGGACCGCAACCATGAAGATAGGGACCACAACCATGAAGATAAGGACCACAACCATGAAGATAAGGACCGCAACCATGAAGATAAGGACCGCAACCATGAAGATAGGGACCGCAACCATGAAGATAGGGACCGCAAACCATGAAGATATGGACCGCAACCATGAAGATATGGGCCGCAAACCATGAAGATATGGGCCGCAAACCATGAAGATACGGGCCGCAACCATGAAGATATGGACCGCAACCATGAAGATAGGGACCGCAACCATGAAGATAGGGACCGCAACCATGAAGATAAGGACCGCAACCATGAAGATAAGGACCTCAACCATGAAGATAAGGACCGTAACCATGAAGATAAGGACCGCAACCATGAAGATATGGGCCGCAACCATGAAGATATGGGCCGCAACCATGAAGATAAGGACCGCAACCATGAAGATATGGGCCGCAACCATGAAGATATGGGCCGCAAACCATGAAGATATGGGCCGCAAACCATGAAGATATGGGCCGCAAAACCATGAAGATACGGACCACAACCATGAAGATACGGACCACAACCATGAAGATACGGACCACAACCATGAAGAGAAGGACCACAACCATGAAGATATGGGCCGCAACCATGAAGATATGGGCCGCAACCATGAAGATACGGACCGCAAACCATGAAGATATGGACCACAACCATGAAGATAAGGACCACAACCATGAAGATAAGGACCGCAACCATGAAGATAAGGACCGCAACCATGAAGATAAGGACCGCAACCATGAAGATAAGGGCCGCAACCATGAAGATATGGGCCGCAACCATGAAGATATGGGCCGCAACCATGAAGATAAGGACCGCAACCATGAAGATATGGGCCGCAACCATGAAGATATGGGCCGCAAACCATGAAGATATGGGCCGCAAACCATGAAGATAAGGACCACAACCATGAAGATATGGACCGCAACCATGAAGATAGGGACCGCAACCATGAAGATAGGGACCACAACCATGAAGATAAGGACCACAACCATGAAGATAAGGACCACAACCATGAAGATAGGGACCGCAACCATGAAGATAGGGACCGCAAACCATGAAGATATGGACCGCAACCATGAAGATATGGGCCGCAAACCATGAAGATATGGGCCGCAAACCATGAAGATACGGGCCGCAACCATGAAGATATGGACCACAACCATGAAGATATGGGCCGCAAACCATGAAGATACGGGCCGCAACCATGAAGATACGGACCGCAAACCATGAAGATATGGGCCGCAACCATGAAGATACGGGCCGCAACCATGAAGATACGGACCGCAAACCATGAAGATAAGGACCACAACCATGAAGATATGGACCGCAACCATGAAGATATGGACCGCAACCATGAAGATATGGACCGCAACCATGAAGATATGGACCGCAACCATGAAGATATGGACCGCAACCATGAAGATATGGACCGCAACCACGAAGATATGGACCGCAACCATGAAGATAGGGACCGCAACCATGAAGATAGGGACCGCAACCATGAAGATAAGGACCGCAACCATGAAGATAAGGAACGCAACCATGAAGATATGGGCCGCAACCATGAAGATATGGGCCGCAACCATGAAGATAAGGACCGCAACCATGAAGATATGGGCCGCAACCATGAAGATATGGGCCGCAAACCATGAAGATATGGGCCGCAAACCATGAAGATACGGGCCGCAAAACCATGAAGATACGGACCACAACCATGAAGATACGGACCACAACCATGAAGAGAAGGACCACAACCATGAAGAGAAGGACCACAACCATGAAGAGAAGGACCACAACCATGAAGATATGGGCCGCAACCATGAAGATATGGGCTGCAACCATGAAGATACGGACCGCAAACCATGAAGATATGGACCACAACCATGAAGATAAGGACCACAACCATGAAGATAAGGACCGCAACCATGAAGATAAGGACCGCAACCATGAAGATATGGGCCGCAACCATGAAGATATGGGCCGCAACCATGAAGATATGGGCCGCAACCATGAAGATATGGGCCGCAACCATGAAGATATGGGCCGCAAACCATGAAGATATGGGCCGCAAACCATGAAGATATGGGCCGCAAAACCATGAAGATACGGACCACAACCATGAAGATACGGACCACAACCATGAAGAGAAGGACCACAACCATGAAGAGAAGGACCACAACCATGAAGAGAAGGACCACAACCATGAAGATATGGGCCGCAACCATGAAGATATGGGCTGCAACCATGAAGATACGGACCGCAAACCATGAAGATATGGACCACAACCATGAAGATATGGACCAAAACCATGCAGCAGCTCAGTATATTTGGTACAAACTGTTTCAAACTGTGATTTATTACAATAACAGACATGTTGTCATGGTGACTCTGATCACTTCCTGAAGGGGGCGTGTCCAGTCCAGTCAGTAGTGGAGCTAAGGTTGACAGTGTTTACATGTGTGGAGAAGCTCCATTAGAACCACATTATCTGACTTGGTTAGTCCCACTTCTAAAACTCCAGTTCCATTCCAGTCCCACTCAGGTGTAAAGAGAACTGTGAAAACTAAAGACATTAGACACACTAAGACAATAATTAGAATTTCTCTAAGTGACTGTAAATGGACTGAGCATAAGTGAGCATGTGTCAGAAGGTGAATGTTAAATCCTGTGTGATTGGATTTCAGTGTTCTGGGAGATGTTTAGGTCCAACCACCACCGTACAGAAGAGATCTGTGGTTTGTCAACACATCAATGGATCCTCAAACTCAGACTGTGATCTGAACAACAGGTATGTACACACCCACAAAGAGTGATAGCCCCACCCCCCACAGCGCAGTTGACGGTAGTGTTTTGGATTCTTTGGTTCTTATTAATGATTTGTCTGTTTGTCTTCACACAAGAACTACTCAACCATAACATTTTCAGGAAAGGTGTGATGTGCTCCAGAATAGATCCCATTGACGTTTGGCGAATGTAGGTCAAAGATCAAGGTCACAGTATATACACACATATATATATGACATTTATTTACATATTACATATTATATACATTCTCACATGAATAACGTAAATGAGGCTCAAATCACTAAATAAACATTTAAAATGAACAGTCTTCTCTGATGGTGTAGTTCTTGTGGCCTTTTCTCTTTCTCTGTTGGGGGTCATCTGGGTTTATATACGTAGTGGTCATTTGCTCATGAATGGGCAGTTTTTCACAGATTTTATCTGCCAGTGTACGAGGACAGGGTATGGCAGTTCGAGGGCAAGGGTCAGCGGTGCGAGGGCAGGGTATAGTGGTACACCTGGGACTGGGGTTCAGTTCTGAGTACAGCGCATGAGACCCGTCCCCGGATGGGCCATGTTCCGGGGACTCTGTAAACTTTTAATTTGTATGTTCCCTACATTATATATTCTTATTCTTATTCTTATTCTTATTCTTATTATTATTATTATTATTATTATTATTATTATTATTATTATTATTATTATTGCTGATCTTTTCTGTAATAAAAACAATGACTTTATGTTTGTGGGACATTTAAGATGAAAGGTTGAGTTGAGTTGTTGAAGTGAAGTCAAACAGATGAACCTGAAAGAACAGCATGATTATCAGTCCAACATCAGGATTCACATGCTGATATTAGGTGCTTTCCCACAGACTAGTTCTAGGAACTGAGTTGTAAGAACTACTTGGTTCCTAGGGAACCTTCAGGTTTGTATTCCGAGAGGGCAGTAGGAACCATGGGAGGGTTTAATGTGACCATAACGTCCACAGGTCGTGACCTTTAGAATGAGTTCCCCATGGATACAGTCTGTCTTTGTCATTCTCTGGAACATGTAATTATACATTTTCAGAAAATATTTTCATATTTCTTCAGACTATATGTTCCTATGAATGTATTCAGTAAATGTCAGAAGCTCTTCTTTTCATTTGTTATAGAAGCTGAAAATAGTTGAACATGTCCCTTCTTAATTTAGTTACAATTTTCAGGTCCCCCGTACCTACTTCGAATGGTCTGAACTTTAGAACTATGTACAGTTAAGCCTTGAAATGTTGGATGGTTCATTTATAATGTTCTCTAAGTATGTAAACATGTAGAAACATCTGAGAGCGTGAAGTGGAACCGCTGGATGAAATGGTAAAAACAAAATGAAAAAAACAACAGACGTTACATTTGGACACAGACGTTACATTTGGACACACAGACGTTACATTTGGACACAGACGTTACATTTGGACACAGACGTTACATTTGGACACACAGACGTTACATTTGGACACACAGACGTTACATTTGGACACACAGACGTTACATTTGGACACAGAAGTTACATTTGGACACAGACGTTACATTTGGACACACAGACGTTACATTTGGACACAGACGTTACATTTGGACGCAGACGTTACATTTGGACACACAGACATTACATTTGGAAACACAGACGTTACATTTGGACACACAGACGTTACATTTGGACACAGACGTTACATTTGGACACAGACGTTACATTTGGACACAGACCTTACATTTGGACACAGACGTTACATTTGGACGCACAGACATTACATTTGGACACACAGACATTACATTTGGACACACAGACGTTACATTTGGACACAGACGTTACATTTGGACACAGACGTTACATTTGGACACACAGACGTTACATTTGGACACACAGACGTTACATTTGGACACAGACGTTACATTTGGACACAGACGTTACATTTGGACACAGACCTTACATTTGGACACAGACGTTACATTTGGACGCAGACGTTACATTTGGACACACAGACATTACATTTGGACACACAGACGTTACATTTGGACACACAGACGTTACATTTGGACACAGACGTTACATTTGGACACAGACGTTACATTTGGACACACAGACGTTACATTTGGACACAGATGTTACATTTGGACACAGACGTTACATTTGGACACAGACGTTACATTTGGACACAGACCTTACATTTGGACACAGACGTTACATTTGGACGCAGACGTTACATTTGGACACACAGACGTTACATTTGGACACACAGACGTTACATTTGGACACAGACGTTACATTTGGACACAGACGTTACATTTGGACGCAGACATTACATTTGGACACACAGACGTTACATTTGGACACACAGACGTTACATTTGAACACAGACATTACATTTGGACACAGACGTTACATTTGGACGCAGACATTACATTTGGACACACAGACGTTACATTTGGACACACAGACGTTACATTTGAACACAGACGTTACATTTGGACACAGACGTTACATTTGGACACAGATGTTACATTTGGACACAGACGTTACATTTGGACACAGACGTTACATTTGGACACAGACGTTACATTTGGACGCAGACATTACATTTGGACACACAGACGTTACATTTGGACACAGACGTTACATTTGGACGCAGACGTTACATTTGGACTCACAGACATTACATTTGGACACACAGACGTTACATTTGGACACACAGACGTTACATTTGGACACACAGACGTTACATTTGGACACAGACGTTACATTTGGACACAGACGTTACATTTGGACACAGACGTTACATTTGGACACAGACGTTACATTTGGACACAGACGTTACATTTGGACACACAGACGTTACATTTGGACACACAGACGTTACATTTGGACACAGACGTTACATTTGGACACAGACGTTACATTTGGACACAGACGTTACATTTGGACACAGACATTACATTTGGACACAGACGTTACATTTGGACACACAGACGTTACATTTGGACACAGACGTTACATTTGGACACAGACCTTACATTTGGACACAGACGTTACATTTGGACACAGACGTTACATTTGGACACAGACGTTACATTTGGACACAGACGTTACATTTGGACACAGACGTTACATTTGGACACAGACGTTACATTTGGACACACAGACGTTACATTTGGACACACAGACGTTACATTTGGACACAGACGTTACATTTGGACACAGACGTTACATTTGGACACAGACGTTACATTTGGACACAGACATTACATTTGGACACAGACGTTACATTTGGACACACAGACGTTACATTTGGACACACAGACGTTACATTTGGACACACAGACGTTACATTTGGACACAGAAGTTACATTTGGACACAGACGTTACATTTGGACACACAGACGTTACATTTGGACACAGACGTTACATTTGGACGCAGATGTTACATTTGGACACACAGACATTACATTTGGACACACAGACGTTACATTTGGACACACAGACGTTACATTTGGACACAGACGTTACATTTGGACACAGATGTTACATTTGGACACAGACCTTACATTTGGACACAGACGTTACATTTGGACGCAGACGTTACATTTGGACACACAGACGTTACATTTGGACACAGACGTTACATTTGGACACAGACGTTACATTTGGACACACAGACGTTACATTTGGACACAGATGTTACATTTGGACACAGACATTACATTTGGACACAGACGTTACATTTGGACACAGACGTTACATTTGGACACACAGACGTTACATTTGGACACAGACGTTACATTTGGACACAGACGTTACATTTGGACACACAGACGTTACATTTGGACACAGACATTACATTTGGACACAGACATTACATTTGGACACACAGACGTTACATTTGGACACACAGACGTTACATTTGGACACAGACGTTACATTTGGACACAGACGTTACATTTGGACACACAGACGTTACATTTGGACACACAGACGTTACATTTGGACACAGACGTTACATTTGGACACAGACGTTACATTTGGACACAGACGTTACATTTGGACGCAGACATTACATTTGGACACACAGATGTTACATTTGGACACACAGACGTTACATTTGAACACAGACGTTACATTTGGACACAGACGTTACATTTGCACGCAGACGTTACATTTGGACACACAGACGTTACATTTGGACACACAGACGTTACATTTGAACACAGACGTTACATTTGGACACAGACGTTACATTTGGACACAAATGTTACATTTGGACACAGACGTTACATTTGGACACAGACGTTACATTTGGACACACAGACGTTACATTTGGACACACAGACGTTACATTTGGACACAGACGTTACATTTGGACACAGACCTTATATTTGGACACAGACCTTACATTTGGACACAGACGTTACATTTGGACGCAGACATTACATTTGGACACACAGACGTTACATTTGGACACAGACGTTACATTTGGACGCAGACGTTACATTTGGACACACAGACATTACATTTGGACACACAGACGTTACATTTGGACACACAGACGTTACATTTGGACACACAGACGTTACATTTGGACACACAGACGTTACATTTGGACACACAGACGTTACATTTGGACACAGACGTTACATTTGGACACAGACGTTACATTTGGACGCAGACATTACATTTGGACACACAGACGTTACATTTGGACACACAGACGTTACATTTGGACACAGACGTTACATTTGGACACAGATGTTACATTTGGACACAGACGTTACATTTGGACACAGACGTTACATTTGGACACAGACGTTACATTTGGACGCAGACATTACATTTGGACACACAGACGTTACATTTGGACACAGACGTTACATTTGGACGCAGACGTTACATTTGGACTCACAGACATTACATTTGGACACACAGACGTTACATTTGGACACACAGACGTTACATTTGGACACACAGACGTTACATTTGGACACACAGACGTTACATTTGGACACAGACGTTACATTTGGACACAGACGTTACATTTGGACACAGACGTTACATTTGGACACAGACGTTACATTTGGACACACAGACGTTACATTTGGACACACAGACGTTACATTTGGACACAGACGTTACATTTGGACACAGACCTTACATTTGGACACAGACCTTACATTTGGACGCAGACATTACATTTGGACACACAGACGTTACATTTGGACACAGACGTTACATTTGGACACAGACGTTACATTTGGACACACAGACATTACATTTGGACACACAGACGTTACATTTGGACACACAGACGTTACATTTGGACACACAGACGTTACATTTGGACACAGACGTTACATTTGGACGCAGATGTTACATTTGGACACACAGACGTTACATTTGGACACACAGATGTTACATTTGGACACAGACGTTACATTTGGATGCAGACGTTACATTTGGACACACAGACGTTACATTTGGACACACAGACGTTACATTTGGACACAGACGTTACATTTGGACACAGACGTTACATTTGGACACAGACGTTACATTTGGACGCAGACATTACATTTGGACACACAGACGTTACATTTGGACACACAGACGTTACATTTGGACACAGACATTACATTTGGACACAGACGTTACATTTGGACGCAGACATTACATTTGGACACACAGACGTTACATTTGGACACACAGACGTTACATTTGAACACAGACGTTACATTTGGACACAGACGTTACATTTGGACACAGATGTTACATTTGGACACAGACGTTACATTTGGACACAGACGTTACATTTGGACACAGACGTTACATTTGGACGCAGACATTACATTTGGACACACAGACGTTACATTTGGACACAGACATTACATTTGGACGCAGACGTTACATTTGGACTCACAGACATTACATTTGGACACACAGACGTTACATTTGGACACACAGACGTTACATTTGGACACACAGACGTTACATTTGGACACAGACGTTACATTTGGACACAGACGTTACATTTGGACACAGACGTTACATTTGGACACAGACGTTACATTTGGACACACAGACGTTACATTTGGACACACAGACGTTACATTTGGACACAGACGTTACATTTGGACACAGACGTTACATTTGGACACAGATGTTACATTTGGACACAGACGTTACATTTGGATGCAGACGTTACATTTGGACACACAGACGTTACATTTGGACACACAGACGTTACATTTGGACACAGACGTTACATTTGGACACAGACGTTACATTTGGACACAGACGTTACATTTGGACACAGACCTTACATTTGGACACAGACGTTACATTTGGACACAGACGTTACATTTGGACACAGACGTTACATTTGGACACAGACGTTACATTTGGACACAGACGTTACATTTGGACACAGACGTTACATTTGGACACACAGACGTTACATTTGGACACAGACGTTACATTTGGACACAGACGTTACATTTGGACACAGACGTTACATTTGGACACAGACGTTACATTTGGACACAGACGTTACATTTGGACACACAGACGTTACATTTGGACACACAGACGTTACATTTGGACACACAGACGTTACATTTGGACACAGAAGTTACATTTGGACACAGACGTTACATTTGGACACACAGACGTTACATTTGGACACAGACGTTACATTTGGACGCAGATGTTACATTTGGACACACAGACATTACATTTGGACACACAGACGTTACATTTGGACACACAGACGTTACATTTGGACACAGACGTTACATTTGGACACAGATGTTACATTTGGACACAGACCTTACATTTGGACACAGACGTTACATTTGGACGCAGACGTTACATTTGGACACACAGACGTTACATTTGGACACAGACGTTACATTTGGACACAGACGTTACATTTGGACACACAGACGTTACATTTGGACACAGATGTTACATTTGGACACAGACGTTACATTTGGACACAGACATTACATTTGGACACAGACGTTACATTTGGACACAGACGTTACATTTGGACACACAGACGTTACATTTGGACACAGACGTTACATTTGGACACAGACGTTACATTTGGACACACAGACGTTACATTTGGACACAGACATTACATTTGGACACAGACATTACATTTGGACACACAGACGTTACATTTGGACACACAGACGTTACATTTGGACACAGACGTTACATTTGGACACAGACGTTACATTTGGACACACAGACGTTACATTTGGACACACAGACGTTACATTTGGACACAGACGTTACATTTGGACACAGACGTTACATTTGGACACAGACGTTACATTTGGACGCAGACATTACATTTGGACACACAGATGTTACATTTGGACACACAGACGTTACATTTGAACACAGACGTTACATTTGGACACAGACGTTACATTTGGACGCAGACGTTACATTTGGACACACAGACGTTACATTTGGACACACAGACGTTACATTTGAACACAGACGTTACATTTGGACACAGACGTTACATTTGGACACAAATGTTACATTTGGACACAGACGTTACATTTGGACACAGACGTTACATTTGGACACACAGACGTTACATTTGGACACACAGACGTTACATTTGGACACAGACGTTACATTTGGACACAGACCTTATATTTGGACACAGACCTTACATTTGGACACAGACGTTACATTTGGACGCAGACATTACATTTGGACACACAGACGTTACATTTGGACACAGACGTTACATTTGGACGCAGACGTTACATTTGGACACACAGACATTACATTTGGACACACAGACGTTACATTTGGACACACAGACGTTACATTTGGACACACAGACGTTACATTTGGACACACAGACGTTACATTTGGACACACAGACGTTACATTTGGACACAGACGTTACATTTGGACACAGACGTTACATTTGGACGCAGACATTACATTTGGACACACAGACGTTACATTTGGACACACAGACGTTACATTTGGACACAGACGTTACATTTGGACACAGATGTTACATTTGGACACAGACGTTACATTTGGACACAGACGTTACATTTGGACACAGACGTTACATTTGGACGCAGACATTACATTTGGACACACAGACGTTACATTTGGACACAGACGTTACATTTGGACGCAGACGTTACATTTGGACTCACAGACATTACATTTGGACACACAGACGTTACATTTGGACACAGAGACGTTACATTTGGACACACAGACGTTACATTTGGACACACAGACGTTACATTTGGACACAGACGTTACATTTGGACACAGACGTTACATTTGGACACAGACGTTACATTTGGACACAGACGTTACATTTGGACACACAGACGTTACATTTGGACACACAGACGTTACATTTGGACACAGACGTTACATTTGGACACAGACGTTACATTTGGACACAGATGTTACATTTGGACACAGACGTTACATTTGGATGCAGACGTTACATTTGGACACACAGACGTTACATTTGGACACACAGACGTTACATTTGGACACAGACGTTACATTTGGACACAGACGTTACATTTGGACACAGACCTTACATTTGGACACAGACCTTACATTTGGACACAGACGTTACATTTGGACACAGACGTTACATTTGGACACAGACGTTACATTTGGACACAGACGTTACATTTGGACACAGACGTTACATTTGGACACAGACATTACATTTGGACACACAGACGTTACATTTGGACACACAGACGTTACATTTGGACACAGACGTTACATTTGGACACAGACGTTACATTTGGACACAGACGTTACTTTTGGACACAGACGTTACATTTGGACACAGACGTTACATTTGGACACACAGACGTTACATTTGGACACACAGACGTTACATTTGGACACACAGACGTTACATTTGGACACAGAAGTTACATTTGGACACAGACGTTACATTTGGACACACAGACGTTACATTTGGACACAGACGTTACATTTGGACGCAGATGTTACATTTGGACACACAGACATTACATTTGGACACACAGACGTTACATTTGGACACACAGACGTTACATTTGGACACAGACGTTACATTTGGACACAGACGTTACATTTGGACACAGACCTTACATTTGGACACAGACGTTACATTTGGACGCAGACGTTACATTTGGACACACAGACGTTACATTTGGACACACAGACGTTACATTTGGACACAGACGTTACATTTGGACACAGACGTTACATTTGGACACAGATGTTACATTTGGACACAGACATTACATTTGGACACAGACGTTACATTTGGACACAGATGTTACATTTGGACACACAGACGTTACATTTGGACACACAGACGTTACATTTGAACACAGAC
>CM035785.1:1280738-1283238 GCA_020466265.1 Siphamia tubifer | reverse complement strand
GCCTATGCAGAACAGCAGGGGGGACAGAGCATCTCCTTGGTAAATGCCGCATCTGATGCTCACTTGTGCAATTGGCTTTGAGTTGGCCTCCAGAGTTGTCTTCCACAGCCTCATTGAGTTCTGGATGAACTCTCTTAGTGTCCTGTTGATGTTATACAGTTTTAAGCATTCCAGTATCCATGTATGTGGCATTGAGTCATAGGCTTTCTTGTAATCAATCCAGGCAGTGCACAGGTTGGTGTTCCTCATCTTGCAATCTCGGGCAATTGCCCTGTCAACCAGTAGCTGGTGTTTGGCTCCCCTGGTGTTGTTGCCTATTCCTTTCTGTGCTCTGCTCATGTATTGCTCCATGTGTCTACTCATCTTAGTCGCTATGATGCCTGATAGTAGCTTCCATGTGGTGCTGAGGCAGGTTATAGGCCGGTAGTTAGATGGTATTGTTCCCTTCTGGGGGTCCTTCATTATGAGGACTGTCCGGCCCTGGGTTAGCCACTCTGGGTGGTTTCCCGATATCAGCAGCTGGTTCATCTGTGCTGCTAGGCGTTCATGGAGTGCTGTCAGTTTCTTAAGCCAGTAGGTATGAATCATGAACAGAACTAAGCAGAGGTGTGAATCTGACATATATATATATATATATATATATATATATATATATATATACTAAGTGTGTGGGTCCATTGTGGGTTCTAGAAGGTTGTACAATATGGTTGTATATATGGATGTAGAAGGTTACAGCGTTTCCATGGTAACCACAGAGCTTCTCAACATCCAAGTGGGTTTTATCTGATGACCATGAACCCACAACAAACTGTATTTTACACCAATTATTTCAACAGGTATGAACCAGTTTAGATCGGTAGATGGTTTAGGTCAGCGGTGGGTCTTCAGGGGTTAAACTACTTTTTTTTTTCCATTTTGTGCGTTTTTGTGACTTCGAAGCACCAAAGGTTTCCAACGTGTTTTGTCACATCGATTTCTTGGATAATAGTCCCACTCCCTGATGGCAATGAGCGTTCACAAAGTGTTTTCTGATGAAGAGGCTGCAAGAAAAAAGGCTCCCAGATCTCAGGTGTTTGATAAAAACACAAGTAGGAGCACTAATAACAAAAACAACTGCATCTAAAAATGAAAAATCCTTCACTGATTGAAAAATTAACCACATTATTACATCCATTTTTGAGGTCGGAGCAATGACAGGAAGCAACATTGGGTTGAAGTGTTTCCATTTTCAGTGTGTTCAAAAAGAACAATTCAGCCTCATATTTATCTTTTTTCCTCTTATTCACTGTTTTTGTCTTCATGACAAAAAATAAAATAACCATTTGAAGGTGCTTCCAGCCTTCAGCGTGAATGAACACAAGCTTTAAAACATTAAATTAAAAGACCTTAACAGATGTACTTTGAAGACAAGGGTGAGTCTGATTTAGTTTTATCTGTATTTTCAATGAGGACGATAATGAACCAAAAATTAAGAAAATAATTAACAGAATTAAGAAACCAGCAGCCACAGTATGGACAAGAATGAGCTAAATAACGAATGAAATGAGGAAAACATTGAACACAAAGCACAAGGATGAGGAAAATAATCCAAAAAGTTGATGAAAATAAATAGAAAATGATCAACAAGGACAATAAAGAAAACAAAAATGAGTAAAATAATCCAACAGAATAAAGACGACGTCAACAATAGGGGAAACAATGAGCTAAAAATAAACAAAGAGGAGGTAAATAATCCAAAAAGTTGACAGTTGTTTGTGTTTCTGTTTGTTTGTGTCTGTGATGACATGTGTTGTTTATGTATGTTTATGTGTTTGTTTGCTTTGTCCATGTTTGTATTTATATTTATGTTTGTGTTTATATTTAGGTTTGTGTCTTTATTTATGTTTGTGTTTATATATACCACACCCCTGAAGGGGAGAGGTATTGTTTTTGGTTCTGTGTCTGTTTGTTTGTGTGTCTGAGTATCTGTTTGTTTGTTTGTTTGTTTGTCAGCAATTTTACACAAAAACTACTGGACCAACTTCCATGACATTTTCAGTAAAGGTGTGATCTGTTCCAGACCATAGACCTAGTTCACATAGAGCTAGTATTGAACGTAAACACACATACTGGAGTCGTTCGATTCAGTGCAGTATATATTTGACAGGAAGCGTCCACACCTTTTATTAACAAGACTCCACTACAAGTGAAAACACATTTCCACATGTGTTATGTCATATGTTTAACTATGTTTAAGGACAAATGTTTGGTCTTTTTTATTAGTTCTAGTTGGTTTAATATTATAGAATTTTCTGATATGAAAAGAACATCTGTCCCAGATCCTGTCGACGTAATGAATGCATTCAATGGTAAGAACTCTGAGTTTATGTAGTACTTTTATACACAAGTACTTTTATACACAAGTACTTTTATACACAAGTACTTTTATACACAAGTACTTTTGTACACAAGTACGTTTATACACAAGTACCTTTGTACACAAGTACTTTTATACACAAGT
>CM035785.1:1235738-1275738 GCA_020466265.1 Siphamia tubifer | reverse complement strand
GACACTGACAGACAGACACTTACAGACAGACACTTACAGACAGACAGACACTTACAGACAGACAGACACTTACAGACAGACACTTACAGACAGACAGACACTGACAGACAGACACTTACAGACAGACACTTACAGACAGACAGACACTGACAGACAGACACTTACAGACAGACAGACACTTACAGACAGACACTTACAGACAGACAGACACTTACAGACAGACACTTACAGACAGACAGACACTGACAGACAGACACTTACAGACAGACACTTACAGACAGACAGACACTTACAGACAGACAGACACTGACAGACAGACACTGACAGACAGACACAGACAGACACTTACAGACAGACAGACACTGACAGACAGACACTTACAGACAGACAGACACTGACAGACAGACACTTACAGACAGACAGACACTTACAGACAGACAGACACTGACAGACAGACACTTACAGACAGACAGACACAGACAGACACTTACAGACAGACACTTACAGACAGACAGACACTGACAGACAGACACTTACAGACAGACAGACACTGACAGACAGACACTTACAGACAGACAGACACTGACAGACAGACACTTACAGACAGACACAGACAGACACTTACAGACAGACAGACACTGACAGACAGACACTTACAGACAGACAGACACTTACAGACAGACAGACACTTACAGACAGACACTTACAGACAGACAGACACTTACAGACAGACAGACACTTACAGACAGACACAGACAGACAGACACTGACAGACAGACACTTACAGACAGACACTTACAGACAGACAGACACTGACAGACAGACACTTACAGACAGACAGACACTTACAGACAGACACTTACAGACAGACAGACACTTACAGACAGACACTTACAGACAGACAGACACTTACAGACAGACACTTACAGACAGACAGACACTGACAGACAGACACTTACAGACAGACACTTACAGACAGACAGACACTTACAGACAGACAGACACTGACAGACAGACACTGACAGACAGACACAGACAGACACTTACAGACAGACAGACACTGACAGACAGACACTTACAGACAGACAGACACTGACAGACAGACACTTACAGACAGACAGACACTTACAGACAGACAGACACTGACAGACAGACACTTACAGACAGACAGACACTTACAGACAGACACTTACAGACAGACAGACACTGACAGACAGACACTTACAGACAGACAGACACTGACAGACAGACACTTACAGACAGACAGACACTGACAGACAGACACAGACAGACAGACACTTACAGACAGACAGACACTGACAGACAGACACTTACAGACAGACAGACACTTACAGACAGACACTGACAGACAGACACTGACAGACAGACACTGACAGACAGACACAGACAGACACTTACAGACAGACAGACACTGACAGACAGACACTTACAGACAGACAGACACTGACAGACAGACACTTACAGACAGACAGACACTTACAGACAGACAGACACTGACAGACAGACACTTACAGACAGACAGACACAGACAGACACTTACAGACAGACACAGACAGACACTTACAGACAGACAGACACTGACAGACAGACACTTACAGACAGACACTGACAGACAGACACTTACAGACAGACAGACACTTACAGACAGACAGACACTGACAGACAGACACTTACAGACAGACAGACACTTACAGACAGACAGACACTGACAGACAGACACTTACAGACAGACACTTACAGACAGACAGACACTTACAGACAGACACTGACAGACAGACACTGACAGACAGACACAGACAGACACTTACAGACAGACAGACACAGACAGACAGACACTGACAGACAGACACTTACAGACAGACAGACACTGACAGACAGACACTTACAGACAGACACTTACAGACAGACACAGACAGACACTTACAGACAGACAGACACTGACAGACAGACAGACACTGACAGACAGACACTTACAGACAGACAGACACTTACAGACAGACAGACACTTACAGACAGACAGACACTTACAGACAGACACTTACAGACAGACACAGACAGACACTTACAGACAGACAGACACTGACAGACAGACACTTACAGACAGACAGACACTTACAGACAGACAGACACTTACAGACAGACAGACACTTACAGACAGACACTTACAGACAGACACAGACAGACACTTACAGACAGACAGACACTTACAGACAGACAGACACTGACAGACACTTACAGACAGACACACACTGACAGACAGACACTTACAGACAGACAGACACTAATAGACAGACACTTACAGACAGACAGACACTGACAGACAGACACAGACAGACAGACACTGACAGACAGACACTTACAGACAGACAGACACTGACAGACACTGACAGACAGACACTGACAGACAGACGGACAGATACTGACAGATAGATAGACAGACAGACAGACACTGAAAGACAGACACTTACAGACAGACACTGACAGACAGACACTTACAGACAGACAGACACTTACAGACAGACAGACACTGACAGACAGACACAGACAGACACTTACAGACAGACAGACACTGACAGACAGACACTTACAGACAGACAGACACTGACAGACAGACTCTTACAGACAGACAGACACTTACAGACAGACAGACACTGACAGACAGACACTTACAGACAGACACTTACAGACAGACAGACACTGACAGACAGACACTGACAGACAGACACTGACAGACAGACACAGACAGACACTTACAGACAGACACTGACAGACAGACACTTACAGACAGACAGACACTTACAGACAGACACTTACAGACAGACAGACACTTACAGACAGACAGACACTTACAGACAGACACTTACAGACAGACAGACACTTACAGACAGACACTTACAGAGACAGACACTTACAGACAGACAGACACTGACAGACAGACACTGACAGACAGACACTTACAGACAGACAGACACTGACAGACAGACACTTACAGACAGACAGACACTAACAGACAGACACTGACAGACAGACACTTACAGACAGACACTGACAGACAGACACTTACAGACAGACAGACACTAACAGACAGACACTTACAGACAGACACGTACAGACAGACAGACACTGACAGACAGACACTTACAGACAGACAGACACTTACAGACAGACACGTACAGACAGACAGACACTGACAGACAGACACTTACAGACAGACAGACACTTACAGACAGACACAGACAGACACTTACAGACAGACAGACACAGACAGACAGACACTGACAGACAGACACTTACAGACAGACAGACACTGACAGACAGACAGACACTGACAGACAGACACTGACAGACAGACGGACAGATACTGACAGATAGATAGACAGACAGACAGGCACTGAAAGACAGACAGACACTGACAGACAGACACTTACAGACAGACAGACACTGACAGACAGACACTTACAGACAGACAGACACTTACAGACAGACAGACACTGACAGACAGACACTTACAGACAGACACACACTGACAGACAGACACTGACAGACAGACGGACACTAACAGACAGACACAGACAGACAGACACTGACAGACAGACACTGACAGACAGACACTGACAGACACTTACAGACAGACAGACACTGACAGACAGACAGACACTGACAGACAGACACTGACAGACAGACAGACACTGACAGACAGACGGACAGATACTGACAGATAGATAGACAGACAGACAGACACTGAAAGACAGACACTTACAGACAGACAGACACTGACAGACAGACACTTACAGACAGACAGACACAGACAGACAGACACTTACAGACACTTACAGACAGACAGACACTGACAGACAGACAGACACTTACAGACAGACACAGACAGACACTTACAGACAGACAGACACTGACAGACACTTACAGACAGACACACACTGACAGACAGACACTTACAGACAGACAGACACTAACAGACAGACACTTACAGACAGACAGACACAGACAGACAGACACTGACAGACAGACACTTACAGACAGACAGACACTGACAGACAGACAGACACTGACAGACAGACAGACAGACGGACAGATACTGACAGATAGATAGACAGACAGACAGACACTGAAAGACAGACACTTACAGACAGACAGACACTGACAGACAGACAGACACTGACAGACAGACAGACAGACAGACAGACACTTACAGACAGACACTTACAGACTGACAGACAGACACAGACAGACACTTACAGACAGACAGACACTGACAGACAGACACTTACAGACAGACAGACACTGACAGACAGACACTTACAGACAGACAGACACTTACAGACAGACAGACACTGACAGACAGACACTTACAGACAGACACTTACAGACAGACAGACACTGACAGACAGACACTGACAGACAGACACTGACAGACAGACACTGACAGACAGACACTGACAGACAGACACTGACAGACAGACACAGACAGACACTTACAGACAGACAGACACTGACAGACAGACACTTACAGACAGACAGACACTGACAGACAGACACTTACAGACAGACAGACACTGACAGACAGACACTTACAGACAGACAGACACTTACAGACACAGACACTTACAGACAGACAGACACTGACAGACAGACACTTACAGACAGACAGACACTGACAGACAGACACTTACAGACAGACAGACACTAACAGACAGACAGACACTGACAGACAGACACTTACAGACAGACAGACACTGACAGACAGACACTTACAGACAGACAGACACTTACAGACAGACAGACACTGACAG
Organism: Siphamia tubifer; assembly: GCA_020466265.1. Classification (NCBI taxonomy): domain Eukaryota; kingdom Metazoa; phylum Chordata; class Actinopteri; order Kurtiformes; family Apogonidae; genus Siphamia; species Siphamia tubifer. The sequence goes on along the minus strand of CM035785.1, from coordinate 1,270,909 downwards.
ACAGACACTTACAGACAGACAGACACTGACAGACAGACACTGACAGACAGACGGACAGATACTGACAGATAGATAGACAGACAGACAGACAGATAGACAGACAGACAGACAGACAGACGGACTTGAACTGAATACCTCCTTGGTGGGGGTATAGATACATAACTGGTTCCAGACAAAACAAACCCCGCCCTCATAAACATTTAAACTTTTAATGTCCGTGAATGTATGTGATGAAAAGATGAAGAACTGTATTTTACACCAATTATTGACATGTATTGATAGGTTTAATGGATCAGCAGGTATTCAAGGTTTTGGAATATTTGGGTCTTTACGTCACTAATGGTGGAGAACGTCAAACCCAGGTCAGTGTAGCGCTGCTAAAAAATGAATCCTCCAACGCCACTGGATGACTGTGGAGCACAAACATTCATATGGTTTTATAAAATGAAGTGAATCCACACAAACAACCCAGTGATGGACGTGGAACCAGCAGAACACTGATGCTTTACTCATGTTCTTTTGTGTTGGTTGTCACATCAATGTGCTGCATTGTAAAAAAAAAAAATGAAATCAAAGTGTCCTGTATATACTGTGTTCTAAGTGCAATATCATATATTGAGTGTGTGTAGATTGTTTCAGACTTTTATTTTCTTACTTCTTCATGGTTAAGGTGTGTTTTGAACTTTAATGCACTTGTGTATATGTTGATCAGGTGGTGTTTTCTGCCACTGCTTTGGTTTGAGTTGCATGAATTATAAGTGCCATCTCTGATGATGTTCTGTTTTGTTTGTTTGTTTGTTTTTTTGCTCAATTGTGAAAAGCCACTCTGTGACAGTGTTTGTCTCTTCAGCTACTGATTGAATAAACAGCAGAGTATGTGGAGACATTTACAATGTTTATGGACTGAGGGAACATGAGGCGCTCAAATAAATAAATAAATAAAGTGCTTTTGTTAACAATGCAAAGGAATAAAGACAGTTTGATCACATGATGAGCTGTGGACTGGTTTGATGGATGATGGATGGATGATGGGTGGATAGATGGACACAAAAAAAATCAACATGGGTGTGTGTTATAACAACATAAACATAACCTGTAGCTCCTATTAAATTAATTCATGTTTAGTGTTAAACATTTTAAAATCCTGTAGTTTTATCATAGGGCAGCACGATGGTGCAGTAGTTAACAGGGTGGTGCAGTAGTTAACAGGGTGGTGCAGTAGTTAACAGGGTGGTGCAGTGGTTAACAGGGTGGTGCAGTAGTTAACAGGGTGGTGCAGTAATTAACAGTGTGGTGCAGTAGTTAACAGGGTGGTGCAGTAGTTAACAGGGTGGTGCAGTGGTTAACAGGGTGGTGCAGTAGTTAACAGGGTGATGCAGTAGTTAACAGGGTGGTGCAGTGGTTAACAGGGTGGTGCAATATTTAACAGAGTGGTGCAGTAGTTAACAGGGTGGTGCAGTAGTTAACAGGGTGGTGCAGTGGTTAACAGGGTGGTGCAGTAGTTAACAGGGTAGTGCCGTGCAGTAGTTACACAAAACATCTAGAATCATTTATATACACATTGTTTTATAAGTCACCTCACACAATGCAATTTTTATAATCAACGATAAGTATATTTATATTCACTTTAAATTTACTTCAAATACAGTTTTTAATATAGCTCCTAATCATGATAGTCTATATTAATGTATCACTATAAAATCTTATTTTATACATCCTTCTACATTATAACTACATATTCATATTTTAATGCAAAAAAAGGTCAAATTGCATGAAAATCTTCCTGTGTATCTTCGTGTGTACCATTCTGTACATTACTTTTTTTTAGTTTTTTTTACAACATATATGTTTGTTGCTTCCTGCTTACTTGCAACATTCATAACAAACGGAGAAAAAAAACATTTTTTAAGGATATTATCCTCATGAACACAAATAGCCATTAACTCACCTAATAGCTGTAATTATTTTAATAATTAAGTGATAGTATTGAACACCAACAATGTTTGACAATAATTACAGAACGACAAATACCAACAATGGTAAAGATATTATACCAATATTGCTAGGTAAACAACAATATTACACTTGTACACTATAATACTGACTTGCACCCATTGCAATTTCTTTACGTTATTTTATTTTTATTTTACCCTTCCATTAATACAATTGCAGATTTCTGTAAAATAAAATTGCTTCAGTTTTCATCACCTACTCCAATTTAGTCTTTTGTCTACATGTACTCATTTACTGCGTCCGTAAATTCATTTCAAATTTGCGACACTCGATTAAAAAAATTGGTTTTCCAAGTGTACTTGAACGTAGCACCAATGACAAGCAAGTAGGCGGGGCTAACTCAGCGAAATTACTTCCGGGAAAACAACGTGAGTTAAGAATGTCCACATGTGTTAGAAATAGATGCTGATATCTTATAATACTTGCTTGTTTATCTCAGTATAACGGAACCGTGGTGTGTTACGGTGTTGTTTGAAGACTTTATAGCGTGTGTAGTTTTCATTTCTTACAGGACTTTGGACTAACCGGCTAGCAGGTGTGTTAGCCACATTTGTGGAAGTGTCAGAGTTTGCAGAAAAAGTCCGGCTCAGTGGACTCCTGTTTGTGTTCTGGGAGAGTCCGTGATAGTTACATGACACATAAGAAAATAAATTAACTAAACCGCACAACGGACGGTAGTTGAATATCTTACAAGTTAGCACGTGAGTGTTAGCGTCACATTAGCAGCTGATTAAACATTAGCAGCTGATTAAATGAATTGTTGACATTGTTACAGTTGTTCACAATGGGACACACCAGCCTGGAGAAGATTATCAGACTACAGAGAAACCCCCAGAACATTAGGAACCTCTGTATTCTGGCACATGTCGACCATGGTGAGTGTCACACAAATGATATATCTGCTATTGTAATAGTGAACAATAATCATTGTATATAATCCAAGAACCATGCTGGAAGTGGATTAGTATGAGAAGCGTGGATCGTGCAGTAAATTGTTCTCTTTCAACAAATACATCTGATGCTTTTAATTAATCTCTGTGTGTCTGTATGTATGTGTATGACATATCATGTTATCACTCAATAAATACTTGAGATATCACAGTGGAATTGCATGGGCATACATATAGCTAATGTGCATCAGATGGAATGATCCATTTGAGTGAAGGTCAAAGGTCAAGGTCGCATTTAGCAGAAAGGTCCAAATCACCTTACTGGCTCTAATTCAAGAACGGGTTGTCATCCAAACTTGAAATTGGCACAAAATAGAGGTGAGATTAGGCATTCACTGAATATTTATTCTAATTAGTCTGTGTGCCTTTGTGTCTGTCTGTCAGTTTGCGTGTCTGCAGATACATATCTTGCTATAACTCAATGCATACTTGAGATATCACCATTCAATTACATTGGGCATATACATATAGCTGATGTGCATCAAATGCAATTATCCATATAAGTAAAGGTCAAATGTCAAGGTCACAATTAACAACAAGGTCAAACTCATTATCGTTTATGACTCAAGAACGGAGGGTCATAGAACTTTCAGATTGGTACCGTTCTATGATTCTCACATTTGGTGTTATCACCTACGACCAATAGTTTTTGAGATGTCCGGAGGTCAAAGGTGACATGTGGCAAAATTAACTTGTGTAACTCTGTGTGTGTCAAACATAAACATATCATGCTATTACTTAATCAATACTGGATATATTATCAAAATATTACACACACTGATGCATATATACATATAACCAAATTATCAATATTACAAAAGGTCAAAGGTCAAGGTTGCATTTAGCCGAAAGGTCAAACTCACATTGGCTCTAATTCAAGAACAGGTTGTCATAGAAACTGCACATTGGAACAAAATAGAGACGATATTAGACATTATGTGAATACTAGTTTATTTTACTGTTTGGTTCATGTGTATCTGATATTTTACTTCTGCTGTGTTTAAAGTTGACCTAATGTTAACCAATGAATTAACTCTTGGTGGTTTAATCTTCAGTTATGCATCCTATTCTAATGGATCATCATATGTTTGTACTGTTTCTGTGATGTGAGAACCATGTGACAAATGTAGTTTTCACTGGACTGCAAGGGGTTGAAAAATACTTCCCAAAAACACACCTCTGCAAAAAGGCAATAAGGAATTCAGTTACTATTAGTCATGGTATACATAGATAGAAGTACTTTATTCACCCCAAGATGGGAAATTTAGATGTTGCATCAGTTCAGGCATTGACAGTTGTGCTTGTGTCGTATCAGACAAGGACATGAAATGTTAAATATATCTACAAGAAGTGAGAATTAAATACAGAGGTATTGGCTATATACAAAATAAAGTGGAAATAGATAATATGGAATGGTACAATAATACATTAATAGCGTAACATTGCAAAGTGAACCATATGTGTAGCTTGCATACAAGTTAACCATATTCCCTGATTGAGTCGTGAAATGATCCATAATAGTCAAGTTCAACTGTGCAAAAATGGTACAAAATTACCAAGTTCCTATAATATGTGGCTGGTGTTAGCAACTAAAATGACTGTGACAAATAATTTTGCTAACATTAGCATGCTAAGCACTGCAACAGTAATTGGTATCATTTGGAATTGTTTTGCTAGCTACTCTTAATGATAGCCTCACAGTAACAACTTAAACCATTAGTCTTGTTATAATCACATATGTAAGTACACATTTATAAATCCCTCTCAACAACTGCAGAAAATTGCAGTGAAGGATTCATTGGAACAAATCTATGTGTGTCAATCATTTTGTCAGCTCTTCCTGTATTCTCTGGCTCATGACTGATCACACTCCTGACTATGAAAAAAAGACTGTACTAATATAACAAACTGTACTAATATAACAGACTGCATTAATATAATAGACTGCATTAATATAACAGACTGCACTAATATAACAGACTGTACTAATATAACAGACTGCACTAATATAACAAACTGCATTAATATAACAGACTGCATTAATATAACAGACTGCATTAATATAACAGACTGTACTAATATAACAGACTGCATTAATATAACAGACTGCATTAATATAACAGACTGCACTAATATAACAGACTGTACTAATATAACAGACTGCATTAATATAACAGACTGCATTAATATAACAGACTGCATTAATATAACAGACTGCACTAATATAACAGACTGCATTAATATAACAGACTGCATTAATATAACAGACTGTACTAATATAACAGACTGCATTAATATAACAGACTGCATTAATATAACAGACTGCATTAATATAACAGACTGCATTAATATAACAGACTGTACTAATATAACAGACTGCACTAATATAACAGACTGCATTAATATAACAGACTGCATTAATATAACAGACTGCATTAATATAACAGACTGCATTAATATAACAGACTGCATTAATATAACAGACTGTACTAATATAACAGACTGTACTAATATAACAGACTGTATTAATATAACAGACTGCATTAATATAACAGACTGCATTAATATAACAGACTGTACTAATATTACAGACTGCACTAATATAACAGACTGCACTAATATAACAGACTGCACTAATATAACAGACTGCATTAATATAACAGACTGCATTAATATAACAGACTGCATTAATATAACAGACTGCACTAATATAACAGACTGCACTAATATAACAGACTGCACTAATATAACAGACTGCACTAATATAACAGACTGCATTAATATAACAGACTGCATTAATATAACAGACTGTACTAATATAACAGACTGCACTAATATAACAGACTGTACTAATATAACAGACTGTACTAATATAACAGACTGCACTAATATAACAGACTGTACTAATATAACAGACTGTACTAATATAACAGACTGTACTAATATAACAGACTGCACTAATATAACAGACTGTATTAATATAACAGACTGCACTAATATAACAGACTGCATTAATATAACAGACTGCATTAATATAACAGACTGTACTAATATAACAGACTGCATTAATATAACAGACTGCATTAATATAACAGACTGCATTAATATAACAGACTGCACTAATATAACAGACTGCACTAATATAACAGACTGCACTAATATAACAGACTGCACTAATATAACAGACTGTACTAATATAACAGACTGCACTAATATAACAGACTGCACTAATATAACAGACTGTACTAATATAACAGACTGCATTAATATAACAGACTGTACTAATATAACAGACTGTACTAATATAACAGACTGCATTAATATAACAGACTGCATTAATATAACAGACTGTATTAATATAACAGACTGTACTAATATAACAGACTGCACTAATATAACAGACTGTACTAATATAACAGACTGCATTAATATAACAGACTGTACTAATATAACAGACTGTACTAATATAACAGACTGCATTAATATAACAGACTGCATTAATATAACAGACTGCATTAATATAACAGACTGTACTAATATAACAGACTGCACTAATATAACAGACTGTACTAATATAACAGACTGCATTAATATAACAGACTGCACTAATATAACAGACTGCATTAATATAACAGACTGCATTAATATAACAGACTGCATTAATATAACAGACTGCATTAATATAACAGACTGCACTAATATAACAGACTGCATTAATATAACAGACTGCACTAATATAACAGACTGTACTAATATAACAGACTGTACTAATATAACAGACTGCACTAATATAACAGACTGCATTAATATAACAGACTGCACTAATATAACAGACTGCACTAATATAACAGACTGCATTAATATAACAGACTGCACTAATATAACAGACTGCACTAATATAACAGACTGCACTAATATAACAGACTGCACTAATATAACAGACTGCATTAATATAACAGACTGCATTAATATAACAGACTGCACTAATATAACAGACTGCACTAATATAACAGACTGTACTAATATAACAGACTGCACTAATATAACAGACTGCATTAATATAACAGACTGCACTAATATAACAGACTGCACTAATATAACAGACTGCATTAATATAACAGACTGCACTAATATAACAGACTGTACTAATATAACAGACTGTACTAATATAACAGACTGCACTAATATAACAGACTGCACTAATATAACAGACTGCATTAATATAACAGACTGTACTAATATAACAGACTGCATTAATATAACAGACTGCATTAATATAACAGACTGCATTAATATAACAGACTGCATTAATATAACAGACTGCATTAATATAACAGACTGCATTAATATAACAGACTGCACTAATATAACAGACTGCATTAATATAACAGACTGCATTAATATAACAGACTGCATTAATATAACAGACTGCATTAATATAACAGACTGCATTAATATAACAAACTGCATTAATATAACAGACTGCATTAATATAACAGACTGCACTAATATAACAGACTGTACTAATATAACAGACTGCATTAATATAACAGACTGCATTAATATAACAGACTGCACTAATATAACAGACTGCATTAATATAACAGACTGCATTAATATAACAGACTGCATTAATATAACAGACTGCATTAATATAACAGACTGTACTAATATAACAGACTGCATTAATATAACAGACTGCATTAATATAACAGACTGCACTAATATAACAGACTGCACTAATATAACAGACTGCATTAATATAACAGACTGCACTAATATAACAGACTGCACTAATATAACAGACTGCATTAATATAACAGACTGCACTAATATAACAGACTGCACTAATATAACAGACTGCACTAATATAACAGACTGCACTAATATAACAGACTGCACTAATATAACAGACTGCACTAATATAACAGACTGCATTAATATAACAGACTGTACTAATATAACAGACTGCATTAATATAACAGACTGCATTAATATAACAGACTGCATTAATATAACAGACTGCATTAATATAACAGACTGCATTAATATAACAGACTGCACTAATATAACAGACTGCATTAATATAACAGACTGCATTAATATAACAGACTGCATTAATATAACAGACTGCATTAATATAACAGACTGCATTAATATAACAGACTGCACTAATATAACAGACTGCATTAATATAACAGACTGCATTAATATAACAGACTGCATTAATATAACAGACTGCATTAATATAACAGACTGCATTAATATAACAGACTGTACTAATATAACAGACTGCACTAATATAACAGACTGCATTAATATAACAGACTGCATTAATATAACAGACTGCATTAATATAACAGACTGCATTAATATAACAGACTGCATTAATATAACAGACTGCATTAATATAACAGACTGCATTAATATAACAGACTGCACTAATATAACAGACTGCATTAATATAACAGACTGCATTAATATAACAGACTGCATTAATATAACAGACTGCATTAATATAACAGACTGCATTAATATAACAGACTGCATTAATATAACAGACTGCACTTGGAGTCATATGGCCACGAACAAACATTTCTGTCGTATATTTATACTTTATTCTTTATGTATAGTACCCTATACAAGTACTATCCTGTCATATATACTGTTTACTGCCAGTGGCTCATATTATACCAGGGTATATATTTTTGGACATGGTGCTCATTGTTGTCATAGTGTATATTAACTGTGGTTTTTCTAAACAGAGCAGAATGTTCACATTTGTGTTTATTGTCTGTGATTCTCTAACCATCTGGGATGTTTGGTATGTCATATGTCTGCAGGTAAAACGACTCTTGCCGACTGTTTAGTGGCAAGTAATGGCATCATATCAAGTCGACTGGCTGGGAAGGTAAGTGATTCTATGAAGCACATGTTGTACAAGATCCAGCATCTGTGAACTTAAGTTGCATTTGTCTTTTTTGTGATGTTTATCCTCTAGCTGAGGTACCTGGACAGCAGGGAGGATGAGCAGCTCCGAGGAATCACCATGAAGTCCAGCGCCATCTCCCTGCACTTCACAAAAGGTCAGATTTAGGTCACACGTCCACACTGGACGCAGAAAAAAATATTAGACCACCCTCGTTGTCTTAATTTCTTGTTCATTTTAACCCCTGGTTCAAATAAAGCTCCATTTGTTTGGATAAATATCATGAAAACAACAAAACTAGCTTGTAGTAGTTTAGTTTCCAAGCTAATGTTATTCATTGAATAAGTTTTCTGAATAAAAACTCAAATCACTTCAGCTCTTCCATAATTATTCATCTGGCCCAACATTGGTTTGGGAGAGATTAGTGTGTGTGTGTGTGTGTGTGTGTGTGTGTCATGCTATAACTAAATGAATACTGTAGATATCACCATTAAATTACATGAGCATAAACATATAGCTAATGTGGATCAGATGCAAAGATCCATTTGAGGTCAAAGGTCACAATTACCTACCTTTGTATTTTACCTTTGTAAAATATTATTTATTACCTTTATTTTTATTTTATTTTTATTTTTTTTGTACATACTATTTTATATTTTTATATTACTATACTATTCTGAGACTGACACCACCTGCCGGAATAGAATTCCATGTATATGCAAATGTATCTGGCGAATAAAAACGATTCTGATCTGATTCTGATTCTGAAAGGTCCAAATCACATTATGGGTTCTAACTCCAGAACAGAGGGTCCCAGAACTTTCAGATTGGTACCAAACGATGCAGAATGAATATTTATACAATTCTAATAATTGATGTTATCACCTACGACCAATAGTTTTTCAGATCTCTGGAGGTCAAAGGTGACATGTCACAATATTAACTTGTGTAACACTGTTTGTGTCAAACATAGACCGGTTGTCATAGAAACTTGAGATTGGAACAAAATGGGGGCGGGGTTAAACATTGTGTGAATGTGTTTGTTTTAGTCACATGATCCACCAGTAGTTAAAAATGATTAGACCATCAAACTAATCAAAAACTTCCCTGTTCCTCTTCTTTTTTTCCTTTTTTGTTTAAATTGTTTCTCCTTTTTTCTTTTTTTTCCTCTTTTTCCTTTACCTGTCACTAAATCATACGGGGCCAATACAATAAAACTGGATATAAACCCAAATATCAGCTTGATGGATTAGTACTGGATCCAGTTATTATTCTATCAACACAAACACTGAGCTGGTCATTGACACAAAGTTTTGACTAAAGCTGAAATAATAAAAACATGTTTGTTTATGTTTATCAGGAGACACAGAGTATTTACTGAATCTCATCGACTCTCCCGGTCACGTGGACTTTTCGTCAGAAGTGTCCACCGCCGTTAGACTGTGTGATGGCGCCATTGTTGTCGTCGATGCCGTGGAGGGGGTGTGTCCACAGGTAACAGAGGCTCCGCCCACACTGAGCTGCTGAATCTAGACAGATTGACTTTAGAAATAGTGAGGCGGGCCTCCCTTGGGGGGCGCCACAGGACCCCCAGACGGTGTGAGAAAATTAAACCTGAATAATAAAAAAGAAAAAACACGCCAACATGTGATCAACTAACTACACGACATGTGATCAACTAACTACAGAACATGTGATCAACTAACTACAGAACATGTGATCAACTAACTACAGAACATGTGATCAACTAACTACACTACATGTGATCAACTAACTACACTACATGTGATCAACTAACTACACTACATGTGATCAACTAACTACACTACATGTGATCAACTAACTACACTACATGTGATCAACTAACTACACTACATGTGATCAACTAACTACACTACATGTGATCAACTAACTACAGAACATGTGATCAACTACCTACACTACATGTGATCAACTAACTACACTACATGTGATCAACTAACTACAGAACATGTGATCAACTAACTACACTACATGTGATCAACTAACTACACTACATGTGATCAACTAACTACACTACATGTGATCAACTAACTACACTACATGTGATCAACTAACTACAGAACATGTGATCAACTAACTACACTACATGTGATCAACTAACTACAGAACATGTGATCAACTAACTACACTACATGTGATCAACTAACTACAGAACATGTGATCAACTAACTACACTACATGTGATCAACTAACTACACTACATGTGATCAACTAACTACAGAACATGTGATCAACTAACTACACTACATGTGATCAACTAACTACACTACATGTGATCAACTAACTACACTACATGTGATCAACTAACTACAGAACATGTGATCAACTAACTACACTACATGTGATCAACTAACTACAGAACATGTGATCAACTAACTACACTACATGTGATCAACTAACTACACTACATGTGATCAACTAACTACACTACATGTGATCAACTAACTACAGAACATGTGATCAACTACCTACACTACATGTGATCAACTAACTACACTACATGTGATCAACTAACTACAGAACATGTGATCAACTAACTACACTACATGTGATCAACTAACTACACTACATGTGATCAACTAACTACACTACATGTGATCAACTAACTACAGAACATGTGATCAACTAACTACACTACATGTGATCAACTAACTACAGAACATGTGATCAACTAACTACACTACATGTGATCAACTAACTACACTACATGTGATCAACTAACTACAGAACATGTGATCAACTAACTACACTACATGTGATCAACTACCTACACTACATGTGATCAACTAACTACACTACATGTGATCAACTAACTACACTACATGTGATCAACTAACTACACTACATGTGATCAACTAACTACAGAACATGTGATCAACTAACTACACTACATGTGATCAACTAACTACAGAACATGTGATCAACTAACTACACTACATGTGATCAACTAACTACAGAACATGTGATCAACTAACTACACTACATGTGATCAACTACCTACACTACATGTGATCAACTACCTACACTACATGTGATCAACTAACTACAGAACATGTGATCAACTAACTACACTACATGTGATCAACTAACTACACTACATGTGATCAACTACCTACACTACATGTGATCAACTACCTACACTACATGTGATCAACTAACTACAGAACATGTGATCAACTAACTACACTACATGTGATCAACTAACTACACTACATGTGATCAACTACCTACACTACATGTGATCAACTACCTACACTACATGTGATCAACTACCTACACTACATGTGATCAACTAACTACAGAACATGTGATCAACTACCTACACTACATGCGATCAACTACCTACACTACATGCGATCAACTAACTACAGAACATGTGATCAACTAACTACACTACATGTGATCAACTAACTACACTACATGTGATCAACTAACTACAGAACATGTGATCAACTAACTACACTACATGTGATCAACTAACTACACTACATCTGATCAACTACCTACACTACATGTGATCAACTAACTACAGAACATGTGATCAACTAACTACACTACATGTGATCAACTAACTACAGAACATGTGATCAACTAACTACACTACATGTGATCAACTAACTACAGAACATGTGATCAACTAACTATACTACATGTGATCAACTACCTACACTACATGTGATCAACTACCTACACTACATGTGATCAACTAACTACAGAACATGTGATCAACTAACTACACTACATGTGATCAACTAACTACAGAACATGTGATCAACTAACTACACTACATGTGATCAACTAACTACACTACATGTGATCAACTACCTACACTACATGTGATCAACTAACTACAGAACATGTGATCAACTAACTACACTACATGTGATCAACTAACTACACTACATGTGATCAACTAACTACAGAACATGTGATCAACTAACTACACTACATGTGATCAACTAACTACACTACATCTGATCAACTACCTACACTACATGTGATCAACTAACTACAGAACATGTGATCAACTAACTACACTACATGTGATCAACTAACTACACTACATGTGATCAACTAACTACACTACATGTGATCAACTAACTACAGAACATGTGATCAACTAACTACAGAACATGTGATCAACTAACTACACTACATGTGATCAACTAACTACACTACATGTGATCAACTAACTACACTACATGTGATCAACTAACTACAGAACATGTGATCAACTAACTACAGAGCACGCGATCAACTAAGTTATCATCTAGATTTCTTCTTCAAAATAAAACCCAGTTGCTAATTTTAACAGTTGTTCAAAATAAGTGTCACTAATAGTTTACATTGTCGCTCAGTTTTTAGATGAAAAGAGCCACAGTAAAACCACAAATGACCTAATGGGTGAAGGAAAAAGAAGAAAAGAAAAAGCGGGAAAGAACAAAAGGAGTTTTAAAATTCATAATCATCTTCTTTTTCTATGAATAATGTTTGAGTATTTAAGAAGAGCTGAACTAAAACAGATGTGCAGTAGTAGCATAAATAGTATCTGATCTCCGTATTTTCTTTCGTGTTCCTGCATTTGAATTATCCCTTATTTTAATTTTGCACAATTTTGCACGACATCATTTCAATTAAAATAGACTTTAGACTTTATATGTGATGACATTTTCAAGGCCTGTATTTGACTCTATAGAAAAGAATAGAATAGAATCAGTGGTGGTCAAAGTACTTAAGGAGAAGTACAGTTACTTGTGTGAAATCTACTCTGGTAAAAGTAGAAGTACTGCTATAAATCCTTTACTTAATTAAAAGTAAAACAGTACAACTTACAAAAGTAAAAAATAAAACTGCATTTATTTAACCCCTTAATGTCTGAGTTTAAAAACAAGAAGAAAAACAAACGTAAGTGGAAATAATTAATTTGACTATAGTACATGCAATACATGGATTTGTCTTTTGTGTGTCGCATATTTGCGACAGTCTGCATTCAGGGGTTAATCATGTAGACAGTATGTTTGATCGGGTCACGGTTACTCAGTTTTGTAGATATGGGCAGGAAATTAGGGAAAATAGGAGATTAAAAAATTGTCTAATTATGAAATAAAAAGTCAAAATTCTGAGATAAAAGTTCATAAATACTGCACTAACCCTAATTAAATGAAATAAAACTAGAGAGCGCAGACATCCGCCAAGGTAGACCCCCTGTTGAGCCGCATTTTGTAATTTATTTCATTTTGTAATAAACTGCCCCAATGCATTTTGTAATACATTTTGTTCTATTTCCAAAAATATGTTCGTAATTTCAAATTGTCCATGTCTACTATGTCTAATTAGCGAAGCCATAAACCACTTGGAATGTTTCCCAAACAGCTCCTTGAGTTTTAATACCACACACCAAAATGTCAAACCTTGTTATATAATATTTATTAAAACATGCATTGGGCCAGTTTATTACAAAATGAAACAGTTATTACATTTTGGACATTACTACAAAATGTGGCTCAATACCCTCACCCTAACCCGGATCACCACCAAAGTTCATCATCTCCAGATCTCCCCATTACCAACCTATTCTGAAAATGTAATGAAAATACACCCATAGGTTTTTGACTTATCTTTGGAACTATCTAACAGACAAACCAACTGTGGCAAAAGGTGGAGCGTATAAAAATATAAACAGTAAAACAGTAATTTTTAATATTTTTAATATTTTATTAAAATATTAATATTTAATATTTTGAAGCAGAAGTGAAATGTCAGTGTTTTATTTTCTCTGTATTTTTCCACGTTCAGACTCAGGTGGTTCTCCGTCAGGCCTGGCTGGAGAACATCAGGCCCGTCCTGGTGGTCAATAAAATGGACAGACTGATCATGGAGCTGAAGCTCACGCCTCAGGAAGCCTACAGCCACCTGCAGAAGATTCTGGGTCAGGTCAGGACGCCCTTCACTAAACTGCACATGTTTGTTGGTCATTACGTCACTACTGAGATCATACTGGGAGCATGTCCGCAAAGTTAGGGAGTGTTAGGCATCTTTTTGAAATTTTAAAGACCTGCCTTTACTTATACTTGTCCATAGTTTGGTTTATAACATAAGACTGGTAACAGATATTAGGTCCAGCACTGACATTTACTACAAAAACAGACGTTATTTTGCCAACGTCAGTAAATTCTGTATTTTGTTAAGAAACAAAGTGAGTTTTTTTTGTCTATTTCAACTGTATGTGCTAGTATGCTACGTTGGCTAACTGTAAGAATAGAATAAAAGGACTTCATTAATCCCATAACTGGGAAATTTCTTCATAACACACAAGTAAGACAAACAGTAATGTGCAAGGAAATGTTAACAAGACAATCACAGAAGAACTGAATAGTGCAGAGAATGTCCTTATGGTCTTTACAGAAGGTGGACAGTGTAAAACAGAAATGTGCCGTCACGATTTAGATTTCTTATACAATACGATGGTTTATGAAAGCAAGGCTTTCCTGAATCTGTGTTGGACATCGGACCCGTAGCAGTCGTCCAGTGTCTGTCCGGTGCGTGTTGGACATCGGACCCGTAGCAGTCGTCCAGTGTCTGTCCGGTGCGTGTTGGACATCGGACCCGTAGCAGTCGTCCAGTGTCTGTCCGGTGCGTGTTGGACATCGGACCCGTAGCAGTCGTCCAGTGTCTGTCCGGTGCGTGTTGGACATCGGACCCGTAGCAGCCGTCCAGTGTCTGTCCGGTGCGTGTTGGACATCGGACCCGTAGCAGTCGTCCAGTGTCTGTCCGGTGCGTGTTGGACATCGGACCCGTAGCAGTCGTCCAGTGTCTGTCCGGTGCGTGTTGGACATCGGACCCGTAGCAGTCGTCCAGTGTCTGTCCGGTGCGTGTTGGACATCGGACCCGTAGCAGTCGTCCAGTGTCTGTCCGGTGCGTGTTGGACATCGGACCCGTAGCAGTCGTCCAGTGTCTGTCCGGTGCGTGTTGGACATCGGACCCGTAGCAGTCGTCCAGTGTCTGTCCGGTGCGTGTTGGACATCGGACCCGTAGCAGTCGTCCAGTGTCTGTCCGGTGCGTGTTGGACATCGGACCCGTAGCAGTCGTCCAGTGTCTGTCCAAACTTTGGAGGGTAGGCCAGCTGATAAAAATAAAGTTGATGAAGTAATAGGAGATGATATGAATGAAAGTAAATACTGAAAAGTCCCAGAATAACAATGTGTCAGTGGATGGAACCCTGTTTTGAACATAAGTGAAATAATGGAGATGGAAATAAATCCTTTTAAAGTTCCTAAAGGTTGAAAGAGGGGTAGAGGACAATCAGCATCTGATCTACAAACAAAGAAGAAAGATTTGCTGGTTGACATTGACTCTACTGATGCAGAAAGTGAGGGTGAAGCATCTGATGGTAGCTTAGTGTTTACTTTAAAGCAGTTATACAAGTCACAAGTACAGCGTGGAGGATATTAAGACCTTTTTGAAACAGACAAAAATTCCTAAACTTGTTCGGATTGATGAATACTTCCCTGATGTTGAACAGTTTATGGAGAAAACAAGGCAATTTATGTCTGAAGGGAACTTTACTAAAGAAGAGGGTTATCGCCTGAAGAAAGAAAGGAGATTTGAAGGACATTAGGTCATGGCGTCCTGTATCTGTTCTCTGTGCTGAATATCGGCTGCTCTCTAAGGTTTTGCCAAATAGACTAAGTGAGGTTTTGGGTGAAGTGATTGATCCTGACCAGACTTACTGTGTACCAGGCAGGCTTATTCATGATAATGTTTCTATCATGAGACATATTTTGGAAATAAGAAAACTCCAAAAGTTGGCTTTTGGCATCATCTCAGTTGATCAGGAAAAAGCTTTTGGTAGAGTTCAGCATAACTATTTATGAAGCGTTTTATCTGCATTTGGTTTTAATCCTGATTTCATTAAAAAAAATTCAGAGCTCTGTACCGTGACACTGAAAGTATTTTAAAAATAAATGGTGACTTGTGTGCCCCCTTCATGGTTTTTAGAGGAATTAGACAAGGATGCGCCCTGTCTGGCATGTTGTATTCATTAGCCATCGAACCTCTGTTGATACAAGTAAAGCCAAAGTGAAAGGTGTAACACTCCCAGATTGTAATATTTCTCTGAAGCTATCAGCTTATGCGGATGATGTGGCCATTTTTATTGGAAGCCAAAGGGATGTTGACACCATGTTAAGTGTTTTTAATGATTTTAATAGGTTATCATCTGCCAGAGTTAATTGGGGAAAAAGTGTAGCTCTGTTGGCTGGAAAATGGCCTGATGGTGCACCATCTAACTTAGTCCAGAGATGGTTTTGAATACTTGGGGGGTTTTCTTGGTGATGAGGATTTTATACTTAAGAATTTTGAAGGGTCAATTAAGAAGGTTAAGGGTCGCCTTGGTAAGTGGAGTTTTGGAGCTCCCTGTGTTTTATCGCAACATTTTTAAAGTATGGAACATTGTGAATGTCTGGAGGTCTCACAACACAGGTTGTCTTTTTTTGGCTTCTGCAGCAACCACTGATCTATGGTTCAATACCTAGGTTTCAGTCACGTGGTTCTGATGACGTGCGGAGGTGGTGCGAAATTTGAGTGGAGGTCGGAAGTAAACATGGAGGACACGCAAGAGAGCCAGGAGAGCAGCTATTGTTCCACTTTAGACCCAGTTTTTTGGGAGACGTATAAACAGCTTGTGGAAAAATATATCGGACGTGATCCGTATTCAATGAAAATGTCCGAATACACAACTGATTTCAACTATCTGCCAACTATCGAATCTGTGGATATCACTAATGACTTGGTCCTCCAGACTTCTTACTACACTAGGCAGTAAATGAAAGCCTTTAAGAGTCTTGAGGCGTACAATTTTATTGTCAGTGGGTGGGTTCACAACCTTGGGACAAAAGATCTGTGTGATAGATACAGTTTGGTGTTTGCTAGGGTGGGTGTTTGTTCTTATATTGCTTTATATCTTAAACATGCTAACAATTAGCGGTAGCGGCTTTAACGTCAACAAACACAGCAGCTGCGGTTCAGGGTTCTCCACCGTCCGCGTCAGATCTAGAATCAAATCCGGGCTCTCAGTTGTCTGTTTCAGATCCAAAATCACCTTTACACATTGTAAACGTTGATGTTGTTTTGTCTTAAGCTTCATCCTTTTCTCACGTTTGACAGCATTTTACGATTTTGGCTTTCGTTCGTAACCGAGTTTGACTGTCGGAGCCCAGACCTCCGACTCTTCATCATCCCAATCAAGTCAACATTAGACTAGTGGTAACTTTAAATCACTAAGTACAAGAGAATTTAACGACAATCTAATGCTAATAAATTTGTTTGCAAACACAATGTTACCTCTGACGAAGTGGTCGCTGCAGACATGAGCACTGAGGGACTCTGCTCCTCCGAATTGAAGACGGAGATTTAAAATCCATTTTTTCCGATGTTTTTCTGTAAACTTCCTCCATTTTTCTCCTCTTCGTTAGGTGATTTTTGGTTGCATTTAGCAGAAAGGTTAAAATCACATTAGTGGCTCTAATTCAAGAACAGGTTGTCATAGAAACTGGAGATTGGCACAAAATAGGAGTGAGATTAGACATTCTGTCAATACTAGTTTGTTTTGTGTTTTTCAGGTGAACGCGGTCACAGGGACTCTGTTCACATCCAAAGTGTTGGAGGAACGAGCAGAAAAAGGGAGCAAGGAGAAGGACAGCGAGCCAAGTGGAGATCAGGTTTACGACTGGAGTGCCGGACTGGAGGAGGCCGATGACTCCAACCTCTACTTCTCACCCGACCAAGGAAATGTGGTGTTCGCCAGTGCCATCGATGGGTGGGGCTTCAGGTGTGTTCATCTGGTCCAGACAATCCCATCCACCACATCAGGTGTCAGATGCTGAACTCTGGGATTCTGATGGTTCCTTAGTGTTTGTGCTCCTTCAGTACAGCAGCAGTAGATGTCCACAGGTTATCAGACCTGGGGTTACTATGGTTACCAATGTTTTTACAGACTGTATAATGAAGTGGTGCACATGAGACATTTCACATACAGTTAGTGTCAGTAACAGTTGTTTCTGAGAGTAGATGACCGCTAATATTAGGTCTGTAAATGATCCGTACTGAAGGAAAACAGTGGAGCAAAGAGGAACATGACTTCCACTTAGATTGTTTTAGTTAGTGTTGAAATGGTTTCAAAGTCTGAAGAGCACTTCATAGTGCAATTCTAACTGCAATGTGATTTATATTTTTAGTGTTAATTGTTGAAAAGCTCATTTTCATCTGGTGGATCAAACACATAAACAGCCCCTCACAAAAAATGTGAGGGGCTGTTTATGTGTGACGTTTGACATGAATTCATTTAATTTTATTTTTATTTTATTTTATTTTATTTTATTTTATTTCATTTTATTTCATTTTATTTCATTTTATTTCATTTTATTTCATTTTATTTCATTTTATTTCATTTCATTTCATTTCATTTCATTTTATTTAATTTTATTTTTATTTTATTTTATTTTATTTTATTTTATTTTATTTTATTTTATTTTATTTTATTTTATTTTATTTTATTTTATTTTATTTTTATTTTTATTTTTATTTTTATTTTTATTTTTATTTTTATTTTATTTTATTTTATTTTATTTTATTTTATTTTATTTTATTTTATTTTATTTTATTTTATTTTATTTTATTTTATTTTATTTTATTTTATTTTATTTTATTTTATTTTATTTTATTTTATTTTATTTTATTTTATTTTATTTCATTTCATTTCATTTCATTTTATTTCATTTTATTTTATTCCAGATCATGCTGTGGTTAATTGTCTCAGAGTTGCTCCTTCATGCAAACGTCCACTAGATGGACCCGTCTCCTCAGATTTAACTCCTGACCCAACGTGACCCACAGCTATTGCTGAAAAGCAGATGCTACTTTGACCCAATTGTTTTACTACATTTACAGTTGAACTTTGTATTATTGTCTGCTTTAAAAAAGTTTAACAAAACTCCCTGGAGCTTTAATTCTGACTTGATTTGATCCCACTGATGGTGTCAGCGTTGTGTTGGTAGTTCTTTACACATCTGCCAATAATGAGGATGTGCAGACCTAGTTCTGAGGGAGAGCACTGTCCCTGTGATCACTGTCTGCTGCAAATAAACCCACACAGTCCCACAGGAGGCAGGTAGTGCTGCTAATGCTACTAATGCTAATGCTACTAATGCTCCTGCAAATAAACCTACATAGTCCCACAGGATGCAGGCAGTGCTGCTAATGCTACTAATGCTAATGCTAATGCTACTAATGCTCCTGCAAATAAACCTACATAGTCCCACAGGATGCAGGCAGTGCTGCTAATGCTACCGCTGTTGTTAATGCTGATGCTAATGCTGCTGTCACTAATGCGGCCAAAGCTGCTGTTGCTAATGCTGCTCTTAATGCTACTGATGCTGCTAATGCTGCTGCAAATAAACCAACATACTCCCAGAGGAGGCAGGCAATGCTACTGCTAATGCTACTAATGCTAATGCTGCTGCAAATAAACCTACATAGTCCCACATGATGCAGGTAATGCTACTGGTAATGCTACTGCTGCTGCTGCTAATGCTGCCAATGCTGCTGTTGCTAATGCTACTGATGCTGTTAATGATGCTGCAAATAAACCCACACAGTCCCAGAGGAGGCAAACAGTGCTTCTTCCTCTGCTGCTAATGCTAGTACTGCAGCTACTGCTTCCTTTTCCTGTCTCTAAAGTCAACACTGGCCTTCACTGTCTGTGGATGGAGGAGCCAGACAAACACACAGTCATGTTTACACTGATGCTCCTCAACACAAACACTGAGCAGAAAATGCACCCATTTAGAAAAAAAAGGATCGGTAATGAAGATGGATTTGTTGCTGTGCGTCAGTGAAAGAGCCTGTGTTTTAGTTCTGTGTGTTTTTTTTTTTGTTTTTTTTTCCAGCATTCAGCAGTTTGCAGAAATCTACAGCCAGAAGATGGCCATCAGGGCGGAGGTGCTGCTCAAGACCCTGTGGGGAGATTTTTACCTCAATGCTAAGGCCAAAAAGATCATGAAAGGAGCTCAGGTACTGTTCCCATCACTGGTGTTTTCTGTCAGATGCACTGGAATCTCATCTGCCCCTGAAATGTCCTCAATCAAATTGTCAAATCTGTTCAGTTTTGTTGACATTTGACCTATAAACTATACATATAATAATATAAAGTCTATAAATGTGTACGTTCATTTCTGAGACGAGTTGCAAACTCCACACAGAAAGGTGTGGTGTGGGAATAGAACTAACAACCTTCTGTCTGTGAGGCTGGAGTGTTAACTACTGTGCCGCCGTATATTATAAATATAAAGAAATTAAATAAGTACACAATAATTAAAAACAAAACAAAAAAACAGGATGAGAGTGTGAGTATCTGTGTGTAAGAGATGATATGGGGGGGGGGGGGGGGGGGGGCATCTGTGTTTATTTAAATGTATTATGACATATGAGAGGAAGTTATTTTGGAATCTGGATGTTGTGGATTTTAAGAGTGTGTTTATATTCTAAATGAATGGTGTCATGATTCTACTTGTTTGAACATCATAACATTCAACTCTGACACAAAAATACAAACCTGAAGTTTACAGTGGTGTAAAAAAAACCATCATATGGAAGTCTGAAGGTTCTTGACCGGTTGCCATGGGAACACAGCATTACATATACATTCCAAACTTTACATCACATGGGCATTGACCTGAGAGAGTAGTGCTCACGATTCACCACAAAACACACTTTACATCCAGACACTATTGCATTATTGAAGGTTTTTCTCATAAAAATATTAATAATTCACAAGGTTGGACTGGTTTATTTTGGCTAGAACAGGAAATCCAAGTATGAAGCTTCATAATGATGGCTCTTGCGTTTTTTTTTTTTCTTCCACCAACTTCTGAAATGGACTTTTTGTTTGTGGACTTTTAACATCACATTATATTCATAAGGCGGTGTGTGGAGACGTCCTCCAGACAGTTGGTGTGGGCTCGTAAATCTGACTTTTGAGTCAAAACAAAATGGATTCTGCAGGTAAAGCAGCAGATCTGGACTGTAAACAAACTCCACATCTATATTTATCAGCGGATGAGAAAAAACCCACCTAAATATTTGTGAGTTTCATACTTTTTTCTTTTTTTTATTATGCTTAATATCAGTTATCTACAGGTATATTATCATTAATATCAGTTATCTACAGGTATATTATCATTAATATCAGTTATCTACAGATATATTATCATTAATATAACTTATCTACAGGTATATTATCATTAATATCAGTTATCTACAGATATATTATCATTAATATCACTTATCTACAGGTATATTATCATTAATATCAGTTATCTACAGATATATTATCATTAATATCACTTATCTACAGATATATTATCATTAATATAACTTATCTACAGGTATATTATCATTAATATCAGTTATCTACAGGTATATTATCATTAATATAACTTATCTACAGATATATTATCATTAATATCAGTTATCTACAGGTATATTATCATTAATATCACTTATCTACAGGTATATTATCATTAATATCAGTTATCTACAGATATATTATCATTAATATCACTTATCTACAGATATATTATCATTAATATAACTTATCTACAGGTATATTATCATTAATATCAGTTATCTACAGGTATATTATCATTAATATAACTTATCTACAGATATATTATCATTAATATCAGTTATCTACAGATATATTATCATTAATATAACTTATCTACAGATATATTATCATTAATATCAGTTATCTACAGGTGTAGTTTGTTCTTACATTTTGAATCACTTTCTTGTGTTTGTAATTTTTTGGTGAAATTTAGTGGATAGATTTCTTCTATGGTTGTTTACACTTGTCTCCCAATCGTTGCAGCGTCACTTTGTTAGGCCCGCCCTCAGACTCTATACTTCACTGTGATTGGCGTAGCTAGGCTAGTTGTTTGGGTCATTATGATTTAAAAGCCTAAAATGACATGCGTTTTTTGCCTATTTTGTCTCAGTAAAAGGTTTAAAAATATTTTAGTCTGTTCTTTTTTCCAGAACACTTTTTGTTTGTTTTTCCCTTTCCTTGGCAAATATAAGGTGGTTTCTGATTTAAACCCTAAGACTATTATTCTGATTTTCACCAACCAAAGGGTTAGAAAATATGCAGGGAGTCTGTCCATCTGTCCACTTGTCTATTTTCCACAGCTTGC
Organism: Siphamia tubifer; assembly: GCA_020466265.1. Taxonomy (NCBI): domain Eukaryota; kingdom Metazoa; phylum Chordata; class Actinopteri; order Kurtiformes; family Apogonidae; genus Siphamia; species Siphamia tubifer. The sequence goes on along the minus strand of CM035785.1, from coordinate 1,247,726 downwards.
ACGTCCAGATCTTTGTAAATCTAGTGATCATTAACCATTTAATATGTGCAATAATTTTCTCTTCCACATTTTTTAATCCAATCATCATTGAACTGAGCACAATGACCCAATAAACCCATAAAGTTCAATGTCTCAGGTTTCAGGAACCGTTAGAATTTTTCCAATCTCACATGAAGTTCAAACTGTACGGTCATGTGACGCCAGTGCTCCTGTAGGTTTCTGAAGGTTAAAGCCGCTCGTGTTCAGGCCTGACGCTTGTAAACAGGACCTGTATGAACTGTTCTTATCTTATCCACCTCCTCGTTCCTTCTGTCGTCTGCCGTCATCACTCTGACCTGAGGTCGATGCAGTCTGAGCAGCTGAGGTGGATGTGAGTGTCTGTGGTCAGTGTCCAGTGTCCAGTGTCCAGTGTCCAGTGTCCCCCCAAACTGGCTGCACAGATGGTACCTGCTGTTTATGACTGTGCATCATCTGTGTGGACGCATCGCTGGGCTCCAGGAGTAATCTGTTTACTGTCGACCACTCTGCTTTTTCTACTCTTGTGTAAAATGCCAAGAGTTACTGACAGATACAGTATGTACGGTCGAATGGAAAAGTCCTGGTCCAACATCAGATTTATTGGTTTTGTTGATTTCTGAAGTCCACACATGTGCATTTGTCTGTGGATTTAGATTCAATCTGATCTACAACCAAACACGAAGACAACACATGTTTCATGTGATTGATATATATATATATATATATATATATATATATATATATATATATATATATATATATATATATATATATATATATATATATATATATATATATATATATATATATATATATGGGGGGCATGTGTGTCCTTCAGGAGGAGGCTGATCTGCTTTGGTGTGCGGAGTCTGTGCTCTGAGTGCTTTTGTACTTTAGTTTCATTTTATTTTAAATCAATATTAATTGTTTAATTTTTCACAGGTAAACAGACTCAAGAAAGAGGGAAATATACCTGCGCTGAATGGGTTTGTCCAAACTGGGCATTACATTTGCCTAGTGTACAGGTGTCAAAGATGAGGCCCGGGGGCTAAATCCAGCCCTTGGGACCAATTTGCGAACTTCAAAATTCTAATAATTACATTGCAAAATTATAAAATTACAAAATTATGATAATTATTTTATAATTAAGATATAATCATTTTAGTTCAGGTTCTACATTCAGATCAATTCAACCTGATGTGGTCAGACCAGTAAAATACTATCATAATCACAACTCCATTTTTTCGTCTTTGTAAATGCAGTGTTTCTCATACATAGAGTAATTTGTGGGTCAGTGCCACAGAATGAAAACTGAGCACCACAAATAGATTGTGGCTTTCTTTCCCCCCCCAACACGATTCTGTCATTCTCGCTCATTCACAAAGTGAGAGTGAGATCAAGTGCTGCACATGTATCTGTTAACACAGACCTCAAGTCAATATTAAAGTACTCCATCTTCTTCGTGGCATTCTTATTTTATTATCAACCTGTTATTTAACCTTTAACCTTATTGACTGACATCTCTTGCATTTAAAACAAAGTGTTACAGTTAGGGTGGGGTACTGAACGTATGCTTAGGGATGGAACCCGGGCAAACATTAACAGTAGTAACCAGACTGGAATCTAACCTGAATTTGGGTACCATACACATATGTTTAATTACGTCCTCTCTCCACTGTTAAATGGAAGCACGCACACACGTCAGTCTGCACACACAGCGATGCAGACAACGTGAAAAGGTGCAGTGTGTGGTTACAGTTCACAAGAAGTTCCAGATGCTTCCATATGCTACAGCTGTTAAATACATGTACATGTAAAGGCTGGAATACGACTGATTTAATGAAACACCTGGTGACACATAGTGATAAGTCTAATTGAACAAAAACAGGTTAAGAACAAACACAGGAAAACCGTGATGTTACTTTTTTACCCCCGCGGGAGGAGAAGGCCACGAAAAGACAAATGAGCAACGAGGCTCCTAGGTGTGCACTCTCGAGGTCCCCTTCTGACGTTCCCGCCCCTTGGAGGTTGAATTTATTGGAACCACACCCCCCGCCCAGTGACGTCAATCACTGGGTAGAAAAAGACACATAGTTACATATTATTGGATACAGTAAGAAATTCGTATTTTCATAAGAACATCTCATTGGTTAAACACTTCTAAGGAGTGGCTAATTCCCAGGCAGGAAAATTCTAACGTAGAACAAAGAGATTCTTAACACTCCTTTGTTCCCTAATGGAAAATAGCTGAATGTATGAATGCATGACTAGATGAAGGTGACTACAGGAATCCTAAATACACACATGTTACAATATTTACTTCACACATAGTGTTTACTAAAGCCTCTGTGAAGAGATAAGTAGCACTAGCCTAGCACTGCGCTAATAGCACTAGCATTGTGTGGTATTCCCCGAGCATCACACAATGACACTGTGAGAAACACTGCTATGTAAATATTTTCACATATTTACACTAAAACAAAGTATAATTTCACAAAACTTGTGAATAATCTTGAACAAATATATGAAGATGTTTGTTCAAGAGAAGTCACTGCAATTTTAAGAATAATCTACCTGATATTACATATTTAGTGTATTTGTAGATTTGTAGTAGTTATACTGAACATATGGAAATGATAAACAAAAGCATGATGTTTTTAAAATTAGGTTTATTATTTGATCTGTTTCGTGTCATGCACATTGTTAGAAATGGTAGTTTGTCAAGGTAAACATTTTCATTATTTAATTTAACTTTTTTTACTCTAAACTATAGAGAAATAGCTGGAGTTTACATTATTTATGTCTTATCATGTTATTATTTCACTGGCCCGATTCAAATCAAATTTAGCTAAATGTGGCTCCTGAGCTAAAATGAGTTTGAAACCCCTGGCTTAGTGCTAGGTTAAGGATTGGAGGCGTTCTGGGATAAACTCCTCGATGTTGCTCCCAATGGCATAAGCAGAGTGAAATCAGATTTTACATTTGTTACTCGTAACTACTTTTTAACTACTTAATGACCTTAACTTCAGCATCCTTGACTAGTTTCTGTGTAAAGTGTGTGAGTGTGCCCTGTGTGCTTTGACCATGGAAGAGTTGGAACAAATGTAAAGGTCTGTTTCATCACATACCAGGGCTGGAACAGTTTGGGAAGACGTCCAAGAGGGTAGAAATAAAGCTGTGGGTAACAGCTTTACAATGTCTGGGCCTGGTGATATTTTTTACATGATGACAAGGTGATGAACTTCCTGATTTGACGTGTCTGTATTAAAATGTGAGTCCATGGTGATGCCCAGGTATTCTGGTTCTAATGAGAGCCAGCTTTATATCTTTGTCTGTGACAGTTCACTCTCTGTCTGAGGGTGAACGAGCACAGATGAGCTTTAACACACTCGGTTCTGATCCAGTTTAGTTTTGTAGCCCATTTAAAATGCCACAAAGGACTTAAAGTACTGGAGAAAGATGTAGATAAAAATGCAATATATGATTAAACTGGTAAAAATATATACAGTGGTACCTCTACTTATGAGAGACCCGGCTGACGAATAATCCAAATAACAAAAACTTTGACCTCAGTTTTTCATCTCTGAGTATGAAAGAAAATTCTATTTACTAAAGGAATCCGAGACGCTTGACATAAATACTATGTACCTTACTGTACATACTGTATGTAACTACGTAATGTATGTAAATACGCCATGTACGTACTGTACATAGCATCCTATTGGCTATGAAGGAGCTACCCATGATGCTTTTCGTGAGCTTTTAACCCTCATTCATCAGAGTTCTAACCATCCACCCTTAAAGAACAGAGCCACCGTTGCCTTGTGAGTCCTTCCAAGTGCGCCCACCATAACCCCCCCCACAGCACGCACCCGCCACCCACCATGAGCCCAAAGAAAATGACTCCTGGTGCGAATGAAAAGAAGAAGCGGGTTGCACCACCAACAGAAGTGAAACAGGAGATGATTTAAAAAGAAAGGAGGATGAAGCCATCACTCCACCAGCAGAAACAAAAGACATGCTGGCGAAACCCAACCAACCCCCCGAACCTGCGGGGGAAAAACACCCCAAAAAAATGTCCACGAGCTCTGCCATTGCCCACCCTGACATGCCCCACGCACCCCAGGAAGATCATGAGAAGTCGTCAAAGGCAATCGTCCCTGGATCTACACCCACGAAACGTCAACAAACACCAAAGTGACAAAACAAATCCAATGGTATGAAAATGACCCACATGTCTGGTATGAAAATGACCCATATGTCTGGTATGAAAATGACCCATATGTCTGTTTCATTTGAATGGTTTAATGTTCAGTCAGTGACACCAATACTTTAATACCAATAAATCTAAAATTTACTTGTAAAATGCGACTCGATTTACGAAAAATTCACGCTATGAAACCACTTCCCGAAAAACCCTCAAAACAAAACAAAAAAAACCCACGTGAACTTTGACTGCTTGAATTGAAAAAGGAAGAAAAGGCTATTTGAGCTCCATCGTAGCAAATTCTAAAGAGCAATTCAGTCATTAAACTCAACATATTTCAAAAGTAGCCTAAAACTGAAAAAAACCCCAACAACTTATAACATAGAGTCCAATGTACTTTGGATGTTTGTTGAGAGAGAGAGAGAGATCAACAGATTAGTTTAACGCTGATTGGCTGGGGCCCTGGGCTGCCCACCCAGGCCCATGCATTGAAGCACCACTGTCTATATCTTCTCTTTTATATATTAAGATATACTTTATTGCTAAAATGTACAGCAGCACCAGACAGTAGGTATGTGCAATAGGGCTGCAACCATTAGTCGATGTTGTCTACAAAAATCGATAATGGAAGTCATCGACAATGAATTCCATTGTCGACTCACCAGCCATGATTTTCCAACAGTGTGAGACATCTCACTTGATAAGATTCTCTACCAAGAGTGGCTCATCCGCAATAGCATCTGTGTCTCTGAGCAGTAACATACAAGTACGAGTACATAAACTTGTAATGTTTGGGAGCATTTTAGCCTGAATACAGTGAACAGTGAACTTCCCATATTGTATGTTGGGACATCGGCCCTGCAGACCAAGTAGTGGGAACAACGCAGATGTTCCGGAACCTGACAAAGACCCCACAGAATCGAGGAAGAGATGGAATTATCACTTCCTAATTTGGAGCCCTCTTTAGTTTTCTGCCCATCGTATTTAACGGTGATAGGCTACCTAGCATGCTATAAGCAATTTTCTACTAATGTATTTGGTCTGCTTTCTTTAGTATTACTCTGTTCTATTACACCACATAATAGATAGCATATAATGGGTTTACTATGATGGACACATCAGACACATTATTACTTTGGCTGTGCAAAGGATTGTGCATAATGTGTCAATCACAGGAAAGAAACGGTTGTGTTCTATGCCATAGTCTGTGTCTATCTGAAGTAGTAATCACTACGGCTTGGACCATATGCTTTTATGCAGATTTGATTCTTTTAAGATTTTTTTTAGGTGCCAATTGGATTTAATTTGCGATTCTTGGATCTTCTAGATTTTTCTCTTGCCTTTTTAACACCAGAGCAGTTGAATGATGATCCTACAGATCATATCAGGAGACATATTTCTATTATATTTTATTCAGCAGTAACATATTTGAACCAGACTGTGGGAAGTAAAGTGTGACATTTATCTACAACCTTTAAATGAACAGACTTCTAATAAAGTCAACATGTCCAGCTCTGCTCTTCCTTCTGTTACAAAACACCACACACTTTAACTGATGTTGATTCTTTAACTACATTTATTCAGGAACAAGTCATTTTCTTTAAGTTTTCAGATATCCCACGCTGTTGAACGCACCAGAGATGTTATCATGGTCCTGAACACAACGCCGCCATGTTTAGAATTAGCCGTTGTCTTGTTGCTGTTACTATGACATATTTTAGCTTCTAGAAATTTTGCTAATGAATTGCCCAACTATCCTGGTTAAAAATGGGCTGAATTAGTGGCATTTTTGCAAATGGAGGTGTCTGGATAATAGCCTGACATGTGAACACAACGGGTCTCGGGGCATGGGGCTAAAGGACCTGGGCTATAAGCTCCGAGGTGGCCCGCTATTGGCTCAGCCCAGCCTGGCTTGACAGTCTAAAAGTGGATAATGTCTCCAGTCAGGGATCTGGAGACATATTAATAGAGAATAATGGGGGGGGAGGTTTCACTAATATGGCCTCGCTGGTGGGACCCGGCCCCCTTGTGGCTATGGGGTTGCGGGGGTGGACAACCATCCGTGTTGCTGTGGCTGGGGGGTCCCTGGGACCTTGGGGCTGTGGTCGGGTGGGGGGGTTGGGGGGTTTGGTGGGGGCTGGGGTGGGGGGGGTGGGGTTGGGGGTGGCGGGTGGGTCTTCGTGCCCCGGGCCGTCTGGGTCGGCCTTGGTGTGCTGGGGGGGTTTGTAGCTGCTCCCTCTTGCTCCCCGGGTTTGCGTCGTTCACGGTGGCCCCGGCGGCTCTCTGGGGGCGGCAGCCTGTGGCTCCTACGACCCGGGATGGGGGGTGCCCTGTTAGCTTGGCCCTGCCTTGCCGTGATTGCTGTTCTGGGCTTCGGGGTCCTTCGCACTTGCATGTTTGATCGGGTCTTGCCAGCTACTGCTGAGTTCCATTTCAGTGAATGATGGGACCCGCCAGAATGTGCTGAGAATCTCTCCAGGATTTCTACCCTAAACTCATTCTCTTCTTGCACTAGTGTCCCCTTCTGGCCTGTTCTGTTCTATTCTATTGCATTCTATTTTACACTATCAAGTCATCCACAACTATGATGCTCAGTACCGTTTTTGTTTAATTATTTATTTATTGACTCTCTTTTTTTAAAAAGTTGGGAATAACACACCACCTTTCAATCTTTTAACTGCAATAGCACCGCCTATTAACTTCTTTCCCTGTTTGTCCTGTCTGTCCTGTCCAGTCTTTGTTTCCCCCACACATCACTGAGGTGTAGCACTGCCCTCCCTGGCTTATAATAGAGAGTTCTAATAAAGGATGTCTGCTCAGCTTTCAGGGAGGACCGGTGATGGTCACACACATGCACTAAATATTAAAATATTTGGCTGCAAGACTAAAAAATGCATTGATCTCAAACAAGGTTGACACCCTCTCTGTGGTGTTAAACAATGAGAAAAAATGCAGACAAAAAAAAAAAATAATAATAAAAGTGGCTAATGACAATGTCTTTTTCAAAAATATAAGCTCGGCTGTTCCTTTGTGGAGGTAATAATATGATGTCAAATCCAACCAGAAGATAAAACAAAAGTAAGACACTTTTATTTACAGCCCGTGCAAATATATGCGTCTATAAAAGAGATTTAAAGTTTTCGCTGGACTGCACATGTGATTCGTTGGGTCAGAATGTTCCAGAGCTTTGGAGCTGCCATAGAAACGCCTCTGCTGCCATCAGTCTGCAGACCAGCTTTCAACACGTCCAAAGTCTGACGATGTGCGGGTGGTGTTTTCATTAGCTGGAACACGCACAGTTCAAAGTTCTGACAGGTTTAGGGAGACGGAACCAGGCTATTGCATGTGGAGAGATTCTGAAATGCAATGCTATAAAATCTACTTTTTTATTAGGATGTTCCAGTGTTAAAGTGAATTAGCTGGTCCATGTTGCATTCAGGGGAGTCTGGTAAAAGTACTAAAGGTGAATGACAGCGGCTGTATGTCTGTAAATAAAACCTGTGACTGACCCTTATCTGTCTTTATCCATCTAACTCATCTGGGTTTCAGTCACTGCAGCGTCTTTTTCTTTCCTGGACTGAATGCAGCACGTGCTGGTGGGTGCTAATGGACTCTTCTTTAGCCTCTGCTGCTCACTGTTATTACCGCCGCCCACACACAGCACAGTCAACACCAGGCCTTGTCTGCACTAAGCAGCAGCTCAAAGCATTGTTTTAAACAGGACACTGATGAGTCTGACTCAGAAAAACACAATATGGATCCAGAGTCCAGTCCAGGGTTGTCAAAGTTAGCTTAGTTCAGGGGCCACAGAAGGCACTTTTCCACTTAAATTATCATTTTTAAAACCCACATTGACCCGCTAAAAATTGGCATTCGTCCTTTTTCCATTGACCAAAAAAGCCCAGTCTGACCCCTGACCCCCACTGACAAACTGTGCTACCCTTCCTGTGCATCTGGTGACATCACTATGCTAGAATTGCATTGATGATGACATCATGTGTGAATGGCTCACACAGAATGGCTCGTGATGTGATATGATATAGGACGCTACTGCTGGTGTGATGTTATGAAGCATAACGTTCTATGTCATCAGGTAAACTAGCGGGTTGACGTAGGTTTGGTGTTTCCACTGCAGCTAATCAGAGCCCAGCCCATTGGAGGGCATGTTAACCCATTGGAGGGCATGTTAACCCATTGGAGGGCATGTTAACCCATTGGAGGGCATGTTAACCCATTGGAGGGCATGTTAACCCATTGGAGGGCATGTTAATCCATTGGAGGGCATGTTAACCCATTGGAGGGCATTTTAAGCTGCATCCCTGGCGAGTTATTTGACATAGGTTGTTGTGGGTCGATGAGCCTTTCCCACTGCCACCAAAAGCCAATTGTAAATAGGTTTAAGCAGGTTTTTAACCAGTGGAAAAGGGTTAATACAGTCCTACAGTCGTGGAAAAAAATGATTAGACATTAAAGTTCTTTATGACAAAGTCATAAAAAACAAGGATTATCCAATCTAGTATGAACTGTGTGTATCATGTGAGGAACAGAAACAGAAAAGAAAACATGGAAAGCATAAAAGTAACAGTAGATTGATATATCAGCCAGTTAAGAATTCAGGTCGATATTAGGATTTGATTTTGCAATTCCACATTTGTCACTTCATGTTGCACTACCTGATGTGACTTCATGTCTGGTTTATTGTGGCTGTGTCACTTTTAGTACATTTGCACTACTGTCGACCTATCTGTCTGTCTGTCTGCTCGAACTAGTTGTTTGTCTGTGTTGCTTGTGAATGAAGTTCCTCATATGAATTATTAAACATCTTAATAACTTTCCCTGTTTTTTTTTTTTATTTATTTTTTTTTAAATGTCCTCCCATTTGTTTTGGTTCTTACTGCTCTCCCTGTTTTGCTAATGCTTTCTCTGTATCTGCTGAATACTAAATGACCCACTGGCAACATGAAAAACACACCCTAAGCTTTCCGGACCGAGGCTACATGACAGAGCTGCTGCTGGTGTTAAAACTGCTAATGGACTGTTTGAACCTGCTGACCCTGAACGTACCATCCCATTCTGCACCCTGGTACCAATAAGCTGTGACATGTAATAACCCACACCACAGCACACCCAACCCCAGCTAGTTGATTTTTAGCTTAACCAATCAATGACCACATACATCAGTTACAGAGTTGTAGTTGTTATTAAAGTTACTCGCTATGTCACTGTCATGGTCCAGTACCGCCACAATACTTGGTCTGAAGCTTTATCTCTTGGGTCAGCACTGATGTGTGCGCACATTGTGCATATGCCAAACACGCCAGTTTTGAAATCTGGAGTTAGGCCCTGCCCACCCATTCGTTACAATACCTGAAATATTCTGCCAATAATTGTCTAAGCGTGGGCACGACCAAAGCATGTGGCCTTCAGTGGCCAGGTCGTGCCCACATCTTGGGCATGACTGGTCCACACCAGGATATATTTTGGCTAATCTGCTTTTTGTATAATGCACCCCACCACCCGACCTTCCCAACCCCATCTCCACCCCTCCCCGGAGGGGGCCAACGGCCCCAAACAGCCAGGAAGCTGGGCACAGGGGCCGAGCGGCCCACCGAAGGGGCGGCACCCAGCCCATCACAAGGCAGGCCGCCACTGGGAGCCAGTCAGAGGACAACGGAGCTGGGACCCGATGCAAGCCCAGTGGGTAAAAATGGACAGTGTGGTGGGGCCCGGTAACACCAACAGGGAGGCACCCCGCACACCTCCCACACCGGCCCCAGGCGAGCGCAGTACACCCAGGGCCCCCCCCCCCCCACAATGCACCCCAACAACCCACCAGGACAGAGCCACCACACACCACCAGCCCACAGTATAGCCACAGCGCCCACCAGAACGACCAATCCAGCCCCAGCAGCCCCCCAAGAGCCATCGCACCAGCTTGGACCCAGTGGGGAAGCAGTAGACCCCCCCCCCGCAACTACAGCCCCCAGGTCCCGGCGACCCCCCAGCCACATTAACATCAATGGTAGTCACCCCCACAACCCCATAGCCACAAGGGGGCCGGGTCCCACTAGCGAGGCCATATTAGTGAACCCCCCCCCCCCCATTACTCCCTATTAATATGTCTCCAGATCCCTGACTGGAGACATTATCCCTGCACTGTGATAGTGTAACCCTGAGTGTCATGTGGTGCATTAAAAATGGAGAGGCTGGGCGAGGTATCCAGGGGGCAGGCCAGAGGACCACAGAGGATGGTACTCTGCAGCCTACCCTGGCCTAAGTTCCCCAAGCCGTCCCAGACCTACTCCCAAGGTGTGAATGTGTGTGGTGCATTAAAAAGAAATTAGAGAGCAGGGGAGGCAAGCCAGAGGGTGATGGAGAAGAGACAAGGCCGTAGAGCCCTGCCATCTGCCCCACCACAGAGCCCATCCCTCCCGCCCCCCACCTGCTCTCAAGGCCCTAACTGTTGTGTCCCTATATGTGCCTAAGGGTAGCTATATACAGTGAGGTGTGAAGTGTGTTAAGTGCACAGTAAGAGGCAGTCTGGTGTGGGTCCGGCCCATTATGACATAGCAGCGGGGGAGACGGGTAGTGAGACCACTGGTACTGATGCAGAGGGCACCCAGAGCCCCGAAGTAAGAGGCCAAAGTGGGCCCACCCGAACCCGACTGGCCCAGCCAGCACCAAAACCCCCAGAAGTCGCAGCGCTAGACTAGCGCCCCGGCAGACGCCATAGTCCCACCACGGGCCAGCCACATGCACCACCCTGCCCCGGAGGGAGGGCCAGGCTGCACCACCAGGAAGCGAGGGCCATGAGCCCCCGCGCTCACCCCGGAGCCGGTACGTCTGGGATGCAGGGCGTCCACCCCACAGCACCACTGAAACCCCACCCACCCCACCACTTCCCAGGACAGCCCCAAGGCCCGGACAGAAGCCCCCAGCCAGCAGAAGCTAATCTCCAGTGGCGGTACACAGGCAAGTGCCAAGGCCTGTGCCTGGATTAGCCAGAGCCACCCCCCCCAGAGAGGCCACCTAACCCCCCAGGCAGTGGAGGGCCCCCAGCCAACCCCAGGGGAGGGAGAGGGGCGAGGACGAGCGGCCAGGCAGGAGAGGAGGGAGGAGGAGGGAAGCAGAGCAGGAAGAAACAGGGGGGCGACCGGAGGGCAGACCCACCCGAAACCTGAGGGCCAGCCAGGGCGCCCCAGAAGAGATCAGCCGCCGACACCGCCAAGGCCCCGGGAGAGCACACAGACCCAGCAGATCCAGGGCTCAAAGGGAGAGACACCGGGGACAACCACCCCCAGGCAAAGGGGCCTGAGCCATGCCGGCCCCGCGGAGCCAGAGAGCGACCCCAAGAGCAGTAGGAAGGGACACCACCAGTGCATGCACACAGACTTGAAGTCCATGGTGCCATCCTACTTAAAAAGGTAGAGGGTTAATGAACTGAAATAAAGCAGAGAGAAGTCAGGCCATACACAAAGACAGAATAATAATTATAATTTTATGAAGGAAATGACATACGCTCACATACAAGCAGAGGCTATAGATGAATATTTATAGATTTAATAAATGGAGACCTTATAGATTTAATAAATGGAGACCATTTTTCTTTGAAGGAGTCCAATAGTTTTTTTCTAATAGCAGATATTCTCTCTAGTCAAATGTATTCTGTGAGGAGGTTCAGCCAATGGATGATGTTGAGGACTTTCTTATCTTTCCACTTAACTAAAATAGTTTTCTTGGCGATGGCGATAGCTGTAAGTGTG
>CM035785.1:1200738-1230738 GCA_020466265.1 Siphamia tubifer | reverse complement strand
CTTCTCTTGAGAACTAAAAGCCACGCCCCTATGAGCGATGTAAGCCACGCCCCTATGAGTGCTGTAAGGCAGTCCCACCGGATACAAGAGAACAATAGCAACCATTGTCACTGTTGCTCACCGTTGTTACTGTTGTTCACCATTGTTCATCATTGTTCACCGTTGTCACTGTTGTTCACCATTGTTCACCGTTGTTAATGTTGTTCACCATTGTTCACCGTTGTTCACCGTTGTTACTGTTGTTCACCATTGTTCATCGTTGTTCACCGTTGTTACTGTTGTTCACCATTGGTCACCATTGTTACTGTTGTTCACCATTGTTCACCGTTGTTCACCGTTGTTACTGTTGTTCACCATTGGTCACCATTGTTACTGTTTTTCACCATTGTTCACCGTTTTTGTTGTTCACCATTGTTACTGCTGTTCACCATTTTTCACCGTTGTGATTGTTGTTCACCGTTGTTCATTATTGTTCACCGTTGTTACTGTTGTTCACCATTATTCACCGTTGTTTTTGTTGTTCACCGTTGTTTTTGTTGTTCACGTTGTTTCTGTTTTTCACCATTGTTACTGTTGTTCACCGTTGATATTGTTGTTCACCATTGTTATTGTTGTTCACCGTTGTTACTGTTGTTCACCATTATTCACCATTGTTACTGTTGTTACCCATTGTTACTGTTGTTAACCATTGTTCACCGTTGTTTTTGTTGTTCACCGTTGTTTTTGTTGTTCACGTTGTTTCTGTTTTTCACCATTGTTACTGTTTTTCACCATTGTTACTGTTTTTCACCATTGTTACTGTTGTTCACCATTGTTATTGTTGTTCACCGTTGTTACTGTTGTTCACCGTTGTTCACCGTTGTTACTGTTCATCGTTGTTTCTGTTGTTCACCGTTGGTCACCATTGTTACTGTTGTTCACCGTTGTTATTGTTGTTAACCTTTGTTACTGTTGTTCACGTTGTTACTGTTTTTCACCATTGTTATTATTGTTCACCATTGTTACTGTTGGTCTCTGTTGTTCACAATTGTTCCCCATTGTTACTGTTGTTCACCGTTGTTACTGTTGTTCACCATTGTTACTGTTGTTCATCGTTTTGTTGTTCCCCATTGTTACTGTTGTTCACGTTGTTACTGTTGTTCACGTTGTTACTGTTGTTCACCGTTGTTACTGTTGTTCACCGTTGTTACTGTTGTTCCCCATTGTTACTGTTGTTCACCGTTCTTACTGTTGTTCACCGTTGTTACTGTTGTTCACCGTTGTTACTGTTGTTCATCGTTTTGTTGTTCACCATTGTTACTGTTGTTCACGTTGTTACTGTTGTTCACCGTTGTTACTGTTGTTCACCATTGTTACTGTTGTTCACCGTTGTTACTGTTGTTCACCGTTGTTACTGTTGTTCCCCATTGTTACTGTTGTTCACCGTTCTTACTGTTGTTCACCGTTGTTACTGTTGTTCACCGTTGTTACTGTTGTTCATCGTTTTGTTGTTCACCATTGTTACTGTTGTTCACGTTGTTACTGTTGTTCACCGTTGTTACTGTTGTTCACCATTGTTACTGTTGTTCACCGTTGTTATTGTCTGTGTTCAGAATGAATGCTGCAAGCACAAGACTGCTGTTTATTCTGGTCATGTGACCATGACGTGGTTGTGAACACATGTTTTACTCACCCACACTCACCCAGATGGGTGCAGTAATAGCACCATCTCCAGATCTTCCCACTCTGGGACCTGTTTTTCAAAGATATAGTTTTGGGGTAGCCATGACGCCGGTTCCATTTAGACAAAAGGCCAGTCTGTCAAAGTTTGTCGGATTCATGTGGATCCGTAGGGATTGAGAAGAAGATGAGAAAGAAACGGAATTTGAATAAGTTGAGGGAAGAGAAAAAGAGACAAAGATAAATAAAAAGATCTGGAGAGAATCAAAGTAGGGTGGGGTCTTCAAATGAATCTGCATGTGATGTACGAAGCATAGAAAATCCAAAATGGAGCATTTTTCATCTTCCCTCCAAGAAGAAAAGGAGTGGATCTTTAGTTTAAGTTTCTCCTCACAGACACAAAAGTACATTTGCAGGAAATGTTCCCTTTAAATGTGTTTGTTTTTCCATGACTAGAGATAAGGACAAGGTGGAGAAAATGATGACATCACTGGGGGTAAAAGTCATGGCCAGAGACAGTCGACACTCAGACCCTAAAGTCCTGCTGGGCGCCATCGTCAGTCAGTGGTTACCCGTGTCCCAGGCCGTCCTCTGTATCCTCTGACCTGTTTAACCCTTTAACTCCTGATGAGTCAGCGCTGGCTCATTCTGAACGCTTTAGTTTGAATATAAAAAAACCTGAACTGGAGAAAAACAAAAGTGATTTAGAAAAAGACAAAACTAAAAACTACTAGAAACAAATGACAATATTTTCTTTCTTTCTTTTTTTTAGTTAATTTGTTGTAAGTTTTTGTTCATTTAGTTGCTTACTTTGTTCATTTAATTATTATTTTTTTGGTTTCTTGAGTTTTATTGTTTTTTTATTGGACATATTGGCTGTTTATGTTCAGTTTATTGTTTTATTTTTTTGGACTGTGGAAGGGCTAAAGTGTCAGCAGTTAAAGGGTTAACTCTGTCGCAGAATTAGTTGATACTTTTCCTTAACGGACGCTGCAGCCATGGTGTGTGCGAAGCTCCCCAGTCCATTAGAGATGGCGGCGGAGCGAGTGGAGAAGCTGATGAGTGTCGGAGCGCGAAGGTTTGACTCTTTGCCTGAAGAGACACAGGAGCTAAAAAAAGGTACGTAGTCAGTTACAACACAAACAACTTCACCTGGTTCTTCACATTGATCCTTAAAAATAGAACTGAAGAACAATAAGGTCCACATGAATGAGCCATGACCATAAAAATGTGATAACTGTAAGAACTAGATCGGTCATAATTCATCATCATGATTAATCTGATTAAGTAATTCAATGGAACAGTTGTTTTGTGGAGGTGTTTGTTGAAGGTATTGAATAAACATGTTAATTAAATATTCATATTTTATTAAAAAAAAAACAATTGGGGTTTTTTTCTGTGTTTTAGATCAGTTTTTGGATAGAGTTTTGTTGTTTTTAGTGGATTTTAGCATATTCCATTTTTTTCAAATTTTTTGTTTCTTAGTGTATTTTTGTGCATTTTGTAGTAAATCCAAGTAAAAAAAAAAAAATCACAGAATAGTCAACCAATGTAACGAAATAATCGTGTTGAAAATTAAGAAAATGGAAGAAAAAGTTACTTTTTCAGCAAAATCTCAAATTAACGGAACATAAACATAGTTTCCATTCACCGTCATTGATCCAAATCCATGGGTTTTTCTGGTGAATCGATGCTGTAGAAGATAACAGTGTTTCCATGGTAACTACGATGCCTCTGAACATCCCAAAATGTGTCATGTCTGATGGTCAGGAAAGGTGAAGAACTGCACTTTACAGCAATTATTGACATGTATTAATAAGATGAGTGCATCAACGGGTATTACAAAGTTTAACTGCGTAGATATTAGATGTTTGGGTGTTTATGGGATGGAACTGTGCATCTCCATCCGTATCATTGAGTGTTTCTTACAAAAAATTATAATGGCTGAAGTAGCGGCAGTATATGATCCCAAAGTAGCTCACAGACAGGAAGGCCTTGACTATGTTCTTGCAGCGATCTGTTCCAGTCTGGAGCTTAAACCTGGACTTGAACTACTCTCCCAACAAGTATTCAGTAATCTCATCCCTATTTTGTTCCAATCTCCAGTTTCTATGACAACCTGTTCCATTAGAGCCAATAATGTGATTTTGACCTTTCTGCTCTAAACGTGACCTTGGATTTGGATCTTTTCCAATATTGATAATTTCATTATATATATATATATATATATATATATATATATATATATAATGTGTGTGTGTGTGTGTGTATAAAACCTGGCGTAGATTCATGTGACTATTGTTGCTAAATCTGTTCAACATTGTAGCAGAAATCAGCTGTTTCATCTTGGTCTGCTTAGACCAGACATGTCCAAACCATTCCCAAAGGGCCGGTGTGGCTGCAGGTCTTTGTTCCAACCAAGCAGCAGCACACCAGACTGGACTCAATTAATCAACTGATCTCAGTCTTCGGAGTGTTGATTGGTCAAACTGTTTATTCTTGGTTGGTTGGAACAAAAACCTGCAGCCACACCGGCCCTTTGTGGAATAGTTTGGACATGCCTGGCTTAGACAGTTGAATGAAATATAGTGTTGGCTGCAGTTCTTGTGATTTCAAAATTAAAAGCCTTAATTGTTTCATTCAGCACATGAGATGAATTGCTCAGGGAAGATCAACATATTGTGTGATTTGTAATATTCCTGTTTATTCAGTAAATGTTTGGCTACCTCTTTTACCCTTTCTGTCATCAGGTGTGTGTTTTTTGGGGGTGGTTGGGGTAATAGAAACATGTTTGATTTTCAAATAATATTTGAATAGTTTCCAGCAAATTTCAAATAGTGTTTTGGACCAAAAGTCATATCCCAGAACAGCTGACCCAGGTTGCAATACATGGTGATACATGAAGAATTCCATGGTGTTTGTGGGAAACCGTGCCCCCCCACCACCACTCTTGTCCCTAATCGTCTAATTAGAAGATGGTCTGATGTCACCCACCACTGCTGTGATCCGTTTGACTAACACACAAGTTAGGCCATATTACACCCCACAATAACCCCCACAGCTCCAAAGGGAAGCTCTTTATTTTTACACTTATTCATTTATTTATCACCCCACCCCCAGAAGGGTAGAGGGGTATTGTTAATTAATTGGTGTAAATCATGAGAACAAAAAGAAAAACATGAAAAATTCTGTAAATGATGAAAAATGATCTGAACAAATGATGTGTATGACATAATGACAAAGGGAGAAAAACTGCATTAATGTAGCCTAGCATCATTAAATGTTTAGGTCTAGTGGTGCTTCATAGTCAGGGGAGGCGGAGCTAAAAGGTTGTCCTTCAAATCCTCTCTATGCAATAGAACGGTACTACAACCAATCAGCGTAATCTTTAGGATGATGTAGTTAGAGCGCCGGAAAGTCAATGCTCTGCTGATAGGAGTGTAGCGCAGCTAGGCTAGCATTAATGATGAGAAGTGAAGAACATGGTATTAAGGATGTAAAATATGAGTATGAAAATATCAGTATCACTTTTGTGGTTTTGGAGATGAAGGATTTGATAAGATTATATATTTTAAAAAATATTTTTTAACCCCCCGAAGGAGAGAGGGGTTTAGTTTTTGAGTTGGTTTGTTTGTTTTTGTCAGCAGCTGTACATGAAAACTCCTGGACCAATTTCTTAGAAATTTTCAGGAAAGTTGTGAGGTGGTCTCGAACAGAGTCCTGCACGGTTCTGATTTTGACATACCGCCCGTACCAGTTATGTTCAAACTCGTATCCGACCCGTTTTCCGACAAAAAAAAAAAAAATCCGCACCCGAACCGACCTGATCCGTATAAATGAACCCGATATCCGACCCGAACCCGGAAGAAAATGTCAGATAGCCAAACTTAAATACAAACATTTATTGCCACGAATATACTGAACAGTGACATAGCCAAGGCAGAGCCAAATAAAAATGTTGTTAAACAGTAGCAGACAAATAATAAACTCAAAAAATATTTTTATCTGTGAACAAACACACACACACACACACACACACACACACACACACACACATACATACATCAAGAAGGAAGCCGACAGGAGGCAGCTATACAAGTCCAAACTAAAGAACAGTTTTTAGCCTATGAACTGCAAATTAGACCCGCGATCTCCCACGTCCGACCCGAACCGTACCCGTATCCGACACAGCACAACATTTTTCACCCGTTTCGTGAAAATCTGCGGTTCACCCACGGGTCACCCGCGGGTACCCGAACCCGTGCAGGACTCTGGTCTTGAATAGCACTTCCCTTAGATGGTTATATATTTATTTTATAATTAAAGGGTTTTTTGGGTTTTTTTTTTATAATCTTAAATATGTGACCTATAAGCACACACCCCCAGGGTCCATTTTACCCAAGGTGCACCTGTCAAATAGGTTAACCACAATACAACTATGACAGACGTACGAAAACTACAGAACACGACTGTTTGTAGCATCTTTACATCAAGAGCAGAAAATGACATTTTCTGTTCTAAAAAAATTTACAAAATGAACAGATGAAACATCTGGAGGGAGCTTTGCGCTGGTAAAATGCTTAAACAGTCTCTCCATCTGCTTCTCTTACCTCATGTCATCTGTTTTTGCACTGCCAACACAAAAAATAAAAATAAGTTATTTTTAAGCTGACTGGTTTTCAGGCTGCGTAAGCGCAAATACATGTTCAAATCAACACATGGACTACATTTGCTTTAGTAAAGAAAACACATGGAGCAGTGTGAGCATCTGACTTGTTTTTATTTATTTATTTTCCTTTGGCCGTTGCCTTCACCCTGTGCTGCGTTTTCACATCTGACTCTGTTTTCCAGCGTTTCTTCAATGTTCCAGCCAAGAAAACGCTCCGGTCATCGTCTTTGTATCGAAGATGTTTGCAGTGGAAACCAAAGCCCTGCCTGAGAACAGACAGAGGTGAGTGTGTACGCTTTTGACCTTTGACCTTTGACCATTGGTACAGACAGAAGTGAATGTGCAGGGCTTTGACCTTTGACCCTCAGTAAAGGCAGAAGTGTGTGCAGGGCTTTGAACTTTTGACACCAGATTGTTTTTGAAATACATCAATCTAATTTTCCTCAAACACCTCAGGTATCGCCTGCATTTCATTTATCTCTTGGTATATAACTTTATTTACAAAATGTGCAATTATTGTTTTGAACTTTTCTCTTTCTCTGTTCATTGTAAGTTATGAACATGGTTTTTTATCTCCACCAAGGAGGTTATGTTCTGTTTGTCTGTAACTTAACAAGATAACTCAAAAACTAACAACAGGATGTGTTGTTAGTGTCACAAGGAGCAAATGATTAAATATTGGTGGTGATCCGGAAGAGATCCTGGATTCTGGATCACTTTGAAATTTTACATTGCGGTAAATGGAAAATACATTTCAAAGTGATCCAGGATCTCTTTGTTGCTTGTGACACTAACAACACATCCTGTAAATTTAATCAAAATCTGTCCAGAACTTTTGGACTTATCTTGCTAACAGACAGACAGACAGACTCTGGCAAAATCATAACCTCAGGAGGTCTGCCTTGGCGGACTCTGTGTTTTTTTAGTTCAACGCGTTTTTGTTGAAAACCTGTAAAAGAAAATGTCCTTCTTGGATTTTATGATGTTTGTTTGATTTTAGGTTTACCTTATTAAAACTACATGTTATATGAAAAATATAAGTGTACAGTCACAACGGTGAGGTTATGCTGAAAAGAATTAAACCAAACAAGGCAAGATAAACCTGTTTTTGGTAAGAGATATGGCGACATAATCAAGTATTAAAAACAGTTAAAGTACCGTCGGCCTATAAAGGGTTAAAAAAGAACAGCTTAATATTCAACCAGTGTTTCTTCTTCTACGATTGTTTACTATAGTATCTTGTTCCTCTTTGCCTGAGTGGGTTCCAGCTGTTGGCTGTCCTGCTCTACGTATCCTTTTGGGAGGTGAACTGAGGGTAATGCCCCCCCACCCCACCCCCCCACCCCAGCTGATGGATAGAGCTGGTCTGGCCTGAGCCGACCTGCCCGTCTCACTTCAGGATGTGAACATCACTGGGCTCTTTCCTTCGCTGCCGGCCCATTAATTCAAGGCCAGGGTCATGGATTCTGTCTGCGAGCCTTTTATGAACCCTGGACAGAAGGTTCCAACTTCCTCCAGATGAAAAGTAACACCTGGCGTTGTTACCGTTTATTTATTATCTCTTTGAAGAGTTCCATTTCTACCTATGGAAACTGTCAAGTAAATACAAACACCACAGAAAACCATTCAACCTTCTTAGGAAGGATGCCAGGTGATTAAGCACAGGGTTTCTTTGGATTAATTTGGATTAAATATTATTTTTTAATCTATATTAATTGCAGAGGTGGGTAATTCCAGGTCCATCAAGTCAAAGTCCTGTCATTTATTGGTTCAAACCTGTTCACTGAACACAGGTGATTCCACTAATTATCCCATTTACCTGGATGAGTCATTGTGCTCATTAAAATGGACCGGTTCAATGAACAGGTTTGAACCAATACATGGCAGGACTTTGACTTGATGAACCTGGGATTACCCATCTCTGATTAATTGTGTTTAATTTTTCATGAACAAACTCCGGCCAATCATTGTACCGATCATCGTTACATCTTACATTAAGTAAGATGTATTATGTATTATTAAGTATTAACTCTACTTAAATTATATTTATACCCTAAGCGGTTTGTTAATATTAACCTCTTTGAGTCTTCTCATTGTCTTTTAATTATTTTAAAATCACAGTCATAGTTTACAATCAGTTACAGTACAGTACGGTACAAACTAATTCAGCATAAGATTACTTTTAAGGTTACTTAGTTACAAGTCGGAAAAGTCCAGTCTGAATCGTTGAGCATCCATGACCCAAGAGGCCATGCGACACCTTCCCGTCAACCCCTCCTCCTTCAGGATGTCCTCGGTCCTCTGTTCTGAAGGGCTGGGCGTCATAACTTCTTTTGGCTTCTGTGCAGTGGGGGTTGTCCCTTCCCCCCAGTGGGCCTCGGGTCATCTCCAACTGTGCTGACGTGTCTTTGAGCACAGGCTTAAAGTCCAAGAATGTTACATTTTTATTAAACATTACTTTAACATTTATAACTGATATTATTGTAAATTCTACAACACTCCCTACATTTGTTCATAAATACTTGTTCATAAATGTACTTTATACTCGAGAGAAACTGGCACTTTATAGATTAGAATTAGGACTTTTATCTCATGATTGCAACTCTTTTTCTTATAATTATGCATTTCTTTTCTCATATTCATAACTTTATCTCATAATTTTGTCTTTATCTTACAATTATTACTTTTCATCTCATAATTGTGATTTTTATTTTTTTCATTTTTCCTAAATGTCCCGTCCGTACCCACTAGACCAGGCATGGGCAAACTATTCCACAAAGGGCCGGTGTGGCTGCAGGTTTTTGTTCCAACCAACCAAGAGTTCACAGTTTGACCAATCAACTCTCTGAAGACTGAGATCAGTTGATTAATTGAATCAAGTCTGGTATGGTCCTGCTTGGTTGGAACAAAAACCTGCAGCCACACCGGCCCTTTAGGAATGGTTTGCCCATCCCTGCACTAGACTGAGTTACTGTGACCTGATCATATTCATTATCTACACTATGACTCACTTTCAATTCAATTCAATTTTATTTATAAAGCCCTAAATCACAACAAAGTCGTCTCACAGGGCTTTACAAAAACACAATCAACTACAGAGATACATGAACAGTCCCAGGCATCCCCTGTCCTTAGACCCTCCCCCTGTCCTTAGACCCTCCCCCTGTCCTTAGACCCTCCTTCTGTCCTTAGACCCTCCTTCTCGGCAAGAAAAAACTTCCAAACCCAGTGGGAAAAAGAAGAAATCTTGAGGAGAACCACATTGAAGGACAGATCCACTCCCATGGACGGACAGACTATAGATGAACGTCCATTTATAAATGAAGGAGGGGGGGCTGGTCCAGACAGGCAGGGGCGGGGGTCCGGGGTCACAGGTCGGCACAGGCGAGACACTGCAGATCCTGTCGTCCATGGCTCCCACGCAGACACTGTCAGGAGAGCCACCACTCCCCCCAGCGGGGGGAGGGGGGAAAGGGGACACCAGGTGACTAGTCATGAACAGACTTGGTATGAAAGATATGTTATAAAAATGACAGAAACAGGTGTGAGAGAGAGAAAGAGAAGAAAGAACTCAGTGTCTGTACTTCCCCCAGCATTCTAACTCCTAGGGCAGCCTAGACTGAACTGTGACTCATACATCATGTATACATGATATATGAGTCACATAATTTTTAACTAACCTGACCATAGTCTTTCTCAAACAGGAATGTTTTCAACTTAATTTTAAATGTAGAGACTGTTTCTGCATCTTTAATATTAAAGGGAAGATGATTCCATCAGACAGTAACCATGGTAACTAAAGGCTCTAGCTCCTACTGTATTTTTACAAACCCTAGGAACATTCAATAAACCTGCATTCTGAGAACGAAGGATTCTATTGGGCTGGTACGGAACCAGATCATCTTTAAGATAAGAGGGGCCCATACCATTAACCCCTGACCCCTGACCCCTAACCCTAACCCATACCATTAATGGTTTCATATGTAAGGAGGAGGATTTTAAATTTAATTCTAAACTCAACTGGTAGCCAGTGAAGGGTTTGGAGCACAGGGGTGATAGGGTTAGGGGTCAGGGGTCAGGGTTTGGAGCACAGGGGTGATAGGGTTAGGGGTCAGGGGTCAGGGTTTGGAGCACAGGGGTGATAGGATCTAAGGTAGGCTTTTTCAGAATTGGTTTAATAACAGCATATTTAAATGACTGTGGCACATATCCAGTAATTAATGAAGTGTTAATTATATTTAGGACAGTGTTAATAATTAGGGGCAGAATCTGTTTAAAGAGTTTAGTTGTAATTGGATCTAAGAGGCAGGTGATGATTTGGAAGACATGATAATAGATATGACATCAGTTTGGTCTACAGTGGTGAAATTATTTAGTGTTACAGAGGGATTTATTAAAGGGCCTAGGTTTGAAAGTGCAACTTTTTCTGATCTAATATTTGGGAGAAATGTGTCTATTTTGTCTCTAATAGTTGATATTTTATTGTTAAAGAACTGCAGGAAATCATCAGAATGGAGCGTGGATGGAATAACTGGCCTGCGATGAACTGGCGTCTCATACAGGGTGTACCCCGCCTTCACCCATTGTAGCTGGATTAGGCCCCCAGTGACCCCCGTGACCCTAGTGAGGATAAAGCGGGTTCAGATAATGAATGGAATAACTGGTTCCACGGAGGTGTGGCTGTTTGTCAGTCTGGCTACAGTACTGAACAGGAATCTAGGATTATTCTGGTTTTCTTCTATTATGGATGAGTAATATCTAGTTTTGGCTGTACGCAAAGATGGATTATACTTTAGTCAGATATTTTTCCAGGCATTGAGAGAATCTTCTGAATTGGATCAGCGCCATTGCCTCTAATGTACATGTTGTTTGTTTAATGGAGCGAGTGTCAGCGTTGTACCATGGGGAGGTTCATCTAATCTTAGTAGTTTTTAACTGAAGGAGGGCAACTATATCTAACGTAGTTTTTAATGTGAGTATGGTACTATCAACTAACTCATCACTTATACTGGGACTAAATGTGTCCTTTACATAATCACATGACATAGACACAAATAGTGACTGAATTAACTCTTTATACTTTGAGACAGCATGGTCACATAGTATCCTTTTCATTTGTGTTTTAATCACTGAGGTGGAAATATCCTCAAGCATAAACTGAAAGCTCATTAAAAAGTCATCTGAGAGTATGGGATTATGGGTAAAAACAACCAGGTCATTAATTTTAACACCAAATGTTCAGATCAGATGGAGGGTGTGTCTGTGAATGTGGGTTGGTTTATGAACATTTTGGATAAAGCCTAATCCGTCTAGTAGGTCACTAAATGCATTACTAAGAGAGTCAGTGTTGTTATCAACATGTATGTTCAAATCACCAACTATTCTAATCCTATCCCAGTTCAACACTACACTGGATAGAAAGTCAGAGACTGATGAGATCCAAACTGTGAATAAGGACCAGGAGGGACATAAACTAGGACAAAAAGGACTGGTTTTTGGTTTCTGCAGTTGGGGAAAGTAATGGATAAAAGTAGACTTTCAAAGGAGTGGTAAGTGGGATTAATTTTAGGATTAATTTTAGGGCTAAGACCTAAACTGGAGTGAGATATTACTGCCACTCCTCCACCACCACCACTGGTTCTGGCTGTGTGATAGTTCACTTGGATTCATTTAATGGGACATATTCATCCTGCTGAAGCCAGGTTTGAGTCACAGCTAAAATATCAATCTATTGATCACTGATTAGATCATTTATTAACAATGGTTTGGAAGAAATTGACCTAATATTGATCAGTCCACATTGGATATAATTGTTAGGTGTTCTTTTAATCTGATTATTACTTTTAACTATTTTTATTAAATTATTTGATCTCCTATAGGTTTAATAATATTAGGTTTATTATTAACTACACAGTGTTTATTATTAACTACACAGTGTTTATTATTAACTACACAGTGTTTATTATTAACGACACAGGGTTTATTATTAACGACACAGGGTTTATTATTAACTACACAGGGTTTATTATTAACTACACAGTGTTTATTATTAACTACACAGTGTTTATTATTAACTACACAGTGTTTATTATTAACTACACAGTGTTTATAAATTAACGACACAGTGTTTATTATTAACTACACAGTGTTTATTATTAACTACACAGTGTTTATTATTAACGACACAGTGTTTATTATTAACTACACAGTGTTTATTATTAACTACACAGTGTTTATTATTAACTACACAGTGTTTATTGTTAACTACACAGTGTTTATTATTAACTACACAGTGTTTATTATTAACTACACAGTGTTTATTATTAACTACACAGTGTTTATTATTAACTACACAGTGTTTATTATTAACTACACAGTGTTTATTATTAACTACACAGTGTTTATTATTAACTACACAGTGTTTATTATTAACTACACAGTGTTTATTATTAACTACACAGTGTTTATTATTAACGACACAGTGTTTATTATTAAATACACAGTGTTTATTATTAACTACACAGTGTTTATTATTAACTACACAGTGTTTATTGTTAACTACACAGTGTTTATTATTAACTACACAGTGTTTATTATTAACTACACAGTGTTTATTATTAACTACACAGGGGATAGACACAGTTTTTCTATTACTTACTACATGCTGGGTTTGTGACAGGTCAGAGTGAAGTTGATGATGCACACAGAAGTGTTTTACTCTACGACTCTGCGCCTGGGCCCACACTCTGAATTGTCATATTGACAGGTTAAATTTAGCAGCCACATTTTGTACTCAGAGAGAGGCACCTTCCCCAGTGGCATGTATGCTATCTCTGCCAATGAGCCCAGGCTTTCCCCAGAACACACGCCAGGTATCTATAAAAACATTGTCGTTTTCTGAGCACCATCTAGACAACCAGCGGTTAAATGATGACAATCTTTCAAAGGCTTCATTTTTGGATACGTTTGAAACTTTTATGATTTTTCTTGCTAAAATAACTATTATTTCATTCATGACAAAAAAATTTAGTTTAACTCTTTTATTTTATTATATTTCATAAGTTGTACTTTTTTACTTTTAGTTCAGTAAAGGAATTGAATCAGTACTTCTACTTTTACCAGAGTATTTTTCGACACCAGTAACTGTACTTTTACTTCATTACAGAATGGGAGTACTTTTACTGTTCCACAATGAGCGATATAACCTTGCTCACTGTGGAAGAGCATAATGTTAATATCAGGGACATGATTTTCTTCTATTTTATGAGATTTTGAGGAAACACAGGCTGTATTTGTTGCCATTAGTGTGACATTTTAAATTAGGTAAAAGAGGTTATATTATTGGTTGGTTCTGATATGTGTGAAAGGATGTATAGCTAATCTGACAGCCTTACATTAGCCTCTTGAATCATACAGCTCACAGTAATTAATGAATTGTACTTATGAATTAAATATAAGTACAATAGCCAAATATTGGTCTTGAAACCGTTAACGTCAGGCTGGCATGACATTTTGGAAATGGAACTTACTTTAACTCAAACCCAAACATTCATGTCAATCCACTAATTCTGTCAATACATGTAAATAAATGACGGAAAATACAGTTATTGATCTTTTCATAGTCGTCAGATATGTAGTTTCAGAACCCACGACTAAACCCTCTTTCATGTCCAGCCAAAAGTTTTCTCTTCTTGGGGGTTATGTTTTTCCTGTCGCATTGACTTCTGGGAGACAACATGGTGTAAACTACCAAAAACTTTCCAGGTACTTTTCAGGTACTGCTCAGGTATATTTGAGCTCCTCCTACGGGCTTGACTATGCCTGTGGGAGGAGACTAAATTCAACATGAGAAAATGCCTTTGGTTTCATGGTCACTATTATGGAAATGGTGTTGACTTTTGACCCCGTATGGGCGTATAGAGACGCATTGTGTAACTGAAAAATGCCGCCAGCTTTGTGCTGCATAGATTTGAGTGTGTCACTGCTTTGACAAATTGTGAACTATTGAATCCCAAGACTAATTTTTTTTTTTATTCTGCAAAGTTACAAGTTATTCAAATTTTTCTTCTGCAATCTTAAAAATATTTCTGCAAATTGCATTACACAGGTATTCTGAATGCTGAGCAGTTAATATTAAAATAAAAAAAAGGATCCATCCTATATGAGCACATGTACATTCTTATTCCCACACGGACATACACACTCCCACATACAGCATCTACAGCCAGTTTATTTCAATGGTATCAATCTAATTCATTCATTTAAATACAGTTGTACATTGTATTTACTGAACACAGTTTCAGTGCGTTGGTTTACATTTGGCGTATCATTATTATGACATTTTCAGGTCATAGTCTTTATGGAAACCATAAACACCTACTGCAGCCTCAGCAGGTGGAAACTGTATTTATCTGCACAGTCAACTGTTTCAGAATGTACAACGTCCATGGTTGGGAAGTTAAAAGGAAATTTTCATCTTGTAAGAAAGAATAGAAACTATTAGTAGTTTTCTTGTAACTTTTCTACAAAGTGAAATGGATGAAAACAGCAGCGAAATGAATAATGGGTCGATAATTGGCAAACTAGTGTCTGTTTTTAACAACTTTAGCTTTTTTTTTTTTAAATGTGACAGGACTGTCTTCCTCTATGTCATTCTTGTTCCCACAATGCACTCTGCAACACAATTTCCAAAAAGGCCCAAATAACATTTTGGTTTGTAATGTAAATAAATAGACAGTGTTTCCAGTAATATTGACTCGACTCGACATGCTTTGGTGCATTTCCATTACAAAAAAGGAACTGGTACCATGGTAACCAGTACTATATTTAGGCCTTCGCCGTGGTGCACGGCCTATTGAGTCCGCTCAGTTTCTTTATTTTTCTTTCCAACGCATTCCCTTTGAGCTCACATTTGTCCACCTGAACATGCACGAAAACTCACCGAATTTTGTGCCCACTTGAGAAGTGTGAACATTGTATCTATAGCTTCATAAAAGTCGGTAAAGAAATGTGTCTATAGCGCCCCCTTGATAAGTCAAATATATTGTAATAGGCCTGATCACACCCTAGTGAAGTTAGAAGTAAATCGGTACACATGTTCATGTAATGAGGAGACGAACAAAAAATGGCCACGCTCATAAACCAACAGGAAGTCTGCCATCTTGGATTGAAATTTCCAAAATGCTGAGTCATGGTTTTCGGTGTCTTCTTCGTATTTTAACAAACTCTTGGTTGTTGGACCCAATGAGCTCAAAATACCCCACCAGCTCGGCTAACTTCACCTACTGGTCCCAGACACCTCTGCTCAGACTCAGATCCTCCATTATTTTCTGTCAGTCTTTCTGTGCGTCCAGTCCGTTGGGGTCTCAGCCCTGGTCGCTATTCATGTATCCGGGTTTGCGGTTGGTCTGATCCAGGTTGATCAGACGGGCTGGTCCGTGGGTGGCGCTGCAACCGTGGTGTCGTAGCTTATCTGGCCAGCTTGGGTTTCCCATTCTTATTTATGAAGGACACTGGTGTTTGAAGAATAATAACAGTCGCTCTTTCTATTTGCAGTTTTAGATTTTGTTGTGTTTTCCTCTTTGTTTGTCACTCCTGTTTTTTTGTGCTGGTTACGCTGTCGTTTCCATTGGGATGGAGAGTGGAGACCCTGCACCGCTCTTGGTTTTCACGCTCGGTTTGTTTCAGCACCTCAGTCGACGATTGCCAGCGTAGTTTTGGGTTTTGTGTGCCATTAATGTAATCCATTTGGAAAAGTGTCTGTTCCATTATAAAGCAACTGAACCGACATAGAATAGTAATTTAATCTCAGCCCTCAGAGAAAGAAGCTCACATTCATTCCTCATGGCTTTTTATCTGAGAAATGACTTTCATTTTTGTGCCTCGGGCAAAGGGGGATGGTTTCTTAAGCTGTCTTTTAGCGTCCTGAGAACAGACTATACCGTATCCCATCATGCATCTGACATGGTTGAAACTTTGGCCTGGTAATATCAGTAAAAGCATTTCCTGTCTGTCTTCTCATGATGTTTCATGACATGTGAACCTCAAAGTACACTGTTGAAATGAAGCTGCAGGTACACAGCTTTAAATGGGTCATATTTGAAATATTATTTAAATTAACATTCAGCTAAACCCACTTTTATTAGTCTTTGGCTCATTTATTACCCCATTTATTGTTATTATTGTTTTTTTGTGAGTTTTTTTTGTGTCTCAGTAATTTTTCACAAAACTTCCAAACCAATTGCCATGACATTTTCAGGAAAGGTGTGTTTTCACAATAATCAGAGATAGGTCAAAGGTCATGAATTTCCTCTTCATTCCTGTATACTCAGTTTTGTATATAACTTCTTTTTGCTTTCACTGTTGATGTTCATTGACACCATCCAATCTTGGATATAACTTTTGAATGATTCATTTTACAGACTTCCAATGGGCACTAAAATAATGACTTCAAATTTAAATCAAAATGTTATTGTATAAAGTATCAGATAGTAGATCTGTTAGTGCAGACGTGTCCAAACTATTCCACAAAGGGCCGGTGTGGCTGCAGGTATTTGTTCAAACCAAGCAGGACCACACCACACTTGACTCAATTATTCAACTCATCTCAGTCTTCATCGAGTTGATTGGACAAACTGTGAACTCCCAGTTGGTTGGAACAAAAACCCACAGCTACACCAGCCCACACATTTTGGACATGCCTCTGTTAGTGGATGTCATATTGGCAAAACCGTCCCTCGAAAAATTGGATCAGAATAGAAAACAAACAAAAAATCTAGCTTGGGATATCACTAGTAAATCAGGTTTTTTCCTTCATTCAATTCACTGATAATGTTCATAAAAGCTCAGTTTAAACTTAACAGTTATTATATTATACAGATTAAACCTACGAAACAGTCGGTACATTTACAGTCACTTATCTATATTCTAATTATTGTCTTAGTGTGTCTAATGTCTTTAGTTTTCACAGTTCTCTTTACACCTGAGTGGGACTGGAATGGAACTGGAGTTTTAGAAGTGGGACTAACCAAGTCAGATAATGTGGTTCTAATGGAGCTTCTCCACACATGTAAACACTGTCAACCTTAGCTCCATTACTGACTGGACTGGACACGCCCCCTTCAGGAAGTGATCAGAGTCACCATGACAACATGTCTGTTATTGTAATAAATCAGAGTTTGAAACGGTTTGTACCAAATATACTGAGCTGCTGCATGGTTGTGGTCCATATCTTCATGGTTGTGGTCCATATCTTCATGGTTGTGGTTCATATCTTCATGGTTGTGGTCCATATCTTCATGGTTGTGGTCCATATCTGCATGGTTGTGGTCCATATCTGTATGGTTGTGGTCCATATCTGTATGGTTGTGGTCCATATCTTCATGGTTGTGGTCCATATCTTCATGGTTGTGGTCCATATCTGCATGGTTGTGGTCCATATCTGTATGGTTGTGGTCCATATCTTCATGGTTGTGGTCCATATCTTCATGGTTGTGGTCCATATCTTCATGGTTGTGGTCCATATCTGCATGGTTGTGGTCCATATCTGTATGGTTGTGGTCCATATCTTCATGGTTGTGGTCCATATCTGCATGGTTGTGGTCCATATCTGTATGGTTGTGGTCCATATCTGCATGGTTGTGGTCCATATCTTCATGGTTGTGGTCCATATCTTCATGGTTGAAGTGGGAGATGATGAGTACAAGATGGATGGGTGGATAGACGGACTGACAGACTTTGTCATTTCACATAAAACATCATAGATGTACTGGAGAAATGAAATATCAATGCACAGTCAACATGATTAAACTTATATTAAATAAATACTAAAATACTGATTTAAGAAGTACAGCAAGTAACCTAAATGGCTACAATAGTTGGACTTAGATGTGACGGTAAACAGACTGAGTGACTTTTGCAGTTACATCTGTCGTTAATTGAAGCTACATCCAATGTTTTCATCCACAACCCCATGAGTTTTACTGGTGACTCAATGTTGTCGAAGGTGATGGTGTTTCCATGATAACTACAGAGCCTCTGAATATACCAGATGGCCGTGAAAACATGACAAACTGCATTTTATGTCAATTATTTTCATGTATTGATATGGTTAGTGGATGAACAGGTGTTTAGAACACTAGATACTTTTACTCATTTAATGGGATGTTTTCCTTATTGCACATATTGGATAAAAATAACACTTTTTAGACAAAATTAAACATAATCTCAAATAAACAACCAAACCTGAACTGTCATGCGTAGAGTCCTGTAGGGAACGCCACAGTACTACCTACTACTACTAACCCTAACCCAGAACACATCATGGAAGTTCACCTAATTTGATTTTCTTTTATTCAACTATTAAATTCAGTACATTCAGTTCTACTCATATGGCACCAATCATTATACGTGATTACCTCAAGACACTTTGCACATTTAGATTAGGCCTTAAAAAGACTTTATGAAGAGGAACCCACCAAATCCTGCAGGAGCCCAAATAAACTACTTTGGTAGATGCGTCTCGGATGAAGCAACTTTTAAGAATTGACTTCATATTCGCTTCACATTTTATGGAAATGCAGTTCTGGACACAGAGCAGCTCCGGTGGGTTATTATGTTGTTCTTCATTGTGGATCTTAGAAGTCGCACTGCTCAACAATTTATTTTATAAAATGTCTGCTTCAGACATTAAATGTTGTAAATCTTACATACTTTAGTCAGATGAATCAGAAAACTAATAACTTTAGTGCTGGTTAGTTGATGTTTTTAATGTATATGATGTGTTATTCCACATATATGCTGGTTTATTTACATGTATATAATGGATTAGTAAATATTCTATTAGAAAGAACCTGTAAAGTAAATGGATCATAATGTGCAGATGGTGTTTGGAAGTAGATCTGGTAAATCTGGTGGATCTGGCACCAATATTCCTTTGGACTAAAACCTATTCAAATAATTTCACATTTTGACCCCAAACTTAGAACCTTGACCCAACCAGCATTTAAGACTTGAGTTTTCTTTATGAGTAACACACGTGGGAACATTTCATTAGTTTTATTCTGGAAACATTTGACTTGTAGTCCAGTGTTAAAGATGAGCAGAAATTACCAAAATAATCCACAAAATGGACCAAAACAAACGGCAAATGTGCAGGTGTTGTTACCATGGAGACAAAGCTAAGCCAAAAACAACTTTACTTGTGCACAGATGAGGAAAATGTACAAATTTATTGGGCTAAACACCAATTCATTCCAAAAATCACCACCAGAAAATCTTGTTTCAGAGTTGTTTCCTGTGACTCATCTTGTTTGTCCTCTTTTGCCCCTGCTCAGCCTATTTGGACACTGATTTGTTCCAACACTAGGGGGTACTGTTTTCTTCTTTTTCAACAAACATCTCCTCACATACATGTTCTCTCCATGCTTGATCGCCAGTGAATCAGATGTCAAGTTTACTGCTTTTTGTGGCTGGACGCTGTGTGCTTCTCCTGTCACAGAACTGGATCCTAATTGCAGACTCCAACAATGTTCTCCAAGTGAATCAGCAGATACAGACAACCTGTCAGAACCGGGTTAGAGGATGGGAAGAGGAGATAGAGATGTATGAAAGGAAGAAAGGCTCAGTGGAAGCAGGAAGAGAAGGTCACCTCAGACTGTGAGCCAGGAAGGGAAAAGCTTATCCAAAATCTGGGCTAATGAGCAGGTTGGAGCTGCTGTTCTATTTTATGGTTCACCTCCGACTTCCAGACATCCACACCGCTGACATGTGTGTGGCAGCCACTGGCTAAAGCTAACGACAGACGGCACAGTACAGTCGGTACATTTACAGTCACTTATCTATATTCTAATTATTGTCTTAGTGTGTCTAATGTCTTTAGTTTTCACAGTTCTCTTTACACCTGAGTGGGACTGGAATGGAACTGGAGTTTTAGAAGTGGGACTAACCGAGTCAGATAATGTGGTTCTAATGGAGCTTCTCCACACATGTAAACACTGTCAACCTGAGCTCCACTACTGACTGAAGACGCCCCCTTCAGGAAGTGACCAGTGTCACCATGACAACATGTCTGTTATTGTAATAAATCAGTTTGAAACATTTTTTACCAAATATACTGAACTGCTGCATGGTTTTGGTCCCTAGCTTCATGTTTGTGGTCCATATATTCATGGTTGTGGTCCATATCTGCATGGTTGTGGTCCATATCTGCATGGTTGTGGTCCATATCTGCATGGTTGTGGTCTATATCTTCATGGTTGTGGTCCATAGCTTCATGGTTGTGGTCCCGAGCTTCATGGTTGTGGTCCATATCTTCATGATTGTGGTCCATATCTTCATGGTTGTGGTCCATATCTGCATGGTTGTGGTCCATATCTGCATGGTTGTGGTCTATATCTGCATGGTTGTGGTCTATATCTTCATGGTTGTGGTCCCGAGCTTCATGGTTGTGGTCCATATCTTCATGATTGTGGTCCATATCTTCATGGTTGTGGTCCATTATCTTTATGGTTGTGGTCCATATCTTCATGGTTGTGGTCCATATCTTCATGGTTGTGGTCCATATCTGCATGGTTGTGGTCTATATCTGCATGGTTGTGGTCTATATCTTCATGGTTGTGGTCCCGAGCTTCATGGTTGTGGTCCATATCTTCATGATTGTGGTCCATATCTTCATGGTTGTGGTCCATATCTGCATGGTTGTGGTCCATAGCTTCATGGTTGTGATCCCGAGCTTCATGGTTGTGGTCCATATCTTCACGGTTGTGGTCCATATATTCACGGTTGTGGTCCATATCTTCATGGTTGTGGTCCATATCTTCACGGTTGTGGTCCATATATTCACGGTTGTGATCCATATCTGCATGGTTGTGGTCCATATCTGCATGGTTGTGGTCTATATCTGCATGGTTGTGGTCTATATCTTCATGGTTGTGGTCCATAGCTTCATGGTTGTGGTCCCGAGCTTCATGGTTGTGGTCCATAGCTTCATGGTTGTGGTCCATATCTTCATGATTGTGGTCCATATCTTCATGGTTGTGGTCCATATCTGCATGGTTGTGGTCCATATCTTCATGGTTGTGGTCCATATCTTCATGGTTGTGGTCCATATCTACACGGTTGTGGTCCATATATTCACGGTTGTGGTCCATATCTGCATGGTTGTGGTCCATATCTGCATGGTTGTGGTCCATATCTTCATGGTTGTGATTCCTAGCTTCATGGTTGTGGTTCCTAGCTTCATGGTTGTGGTTCCTAGCTTCATGGTTGTGGTCCATATATTCATGGTTGTGGTCAATAGCTTCATGGTTGTGGTTCCTAGCTTCATGGTTGTGGTCCATATCTTCATGGTTGTGGTCAATAGCTTCATGGTTGTGGTTCCTAGCTTCATGGTTGTGGTTCCTAGCTTCATGGTTGTCGTCCCTATCTTCATGGTTGTGGTCCCAAACACATTTGATATCAGTGACTTAATAACTGTGAACCATCCATTTGTTGTTGATAACAGTGTTGTCAGCTGTGTATAATGAATAAACACTGTTGATGGATTGGGTGAGAGAATAATCCAAACCAAGTATGAACATTAGTTACGTAGATCAAGGCAAATAAGGTCTTGTTTCCTTTGATTCTCATTTATGACTGTGTCAGTGTGTACAGCGCTGTATTTACCTTCACATACATTTATGCCCTTTGGCTGTATTTTCTACTTTCATTTTTTCTCTTTTCTTATTTTTTTTCAGGACGTAGGCAGATGTGTGAACAGCATCACAACCAAATGGAAAAATGTCACAATGACTGTAACTGTATACACGGTTAACCCTTCAAAACCCAGTGGTACTTTTGTTGCAGTTCCCAAATGATTTTTTATCTATTTAACCTTTCTTAAGTGATTTGTCATCATTAATTGAAATATTATCCTCTGTTTTGTTGTTGTTTCTTCAATAAAAATCAGGTATTTTCTCATATTTATTTTAATAATAATGTAGATGTTCATTAAAGTTCATTGTCATTTTATCAGAAACTGTGAAAAATTAAGAAAAAGTGACTTTTTCAGCAAATATGTCATTAATTAAACATAGAACAAGTGTGTCCATCCACTGTCATTCATCCAACTGCATGGTTTTACTTGTGAATCAACATTGTAGAAGATGTGGTGTTTCCATGGTGACGACAGAACATTTGAACATCCAAATGGGTCAAGTTTGATGTCATATAAAGATGAAAAACTGTATTTTACAACTGTATTAAGTTATTTACATGGATTGATAAGAGGTTATTAAAGTTATTAAACATTGTATATTGGTAAATTATTTACAAACATTCTATTTCAGTGTGTGATATGGGATTCTGTCAATACATGTCAATAGTTGGTGTAAAATACAGCTTTTCATCTTTCCATGGTCATCAGATAAGACCCATTTTGTACGTTCAAAGGCTGTTACCATGGAAACACTGTCATCTTCTACAACACTGATTCTGCAGTAAAACCCATGGAGTTGTATCAGTGACAGTGGATGGAAGGACTGGGTTTATGTTCAGTTAATGTTGGTGGTGGTCTCTGCAGGCCTTTGCTACCCCCTAGTGGGGCTAATTCTTAGCTGTTGTCTCTGCAGGCCTTTGCTACCCCCTAGTGGGGCTAATTCTTAGCTGTTGTCTCTGCAGGCCTTTGCTACCCCCTAGTGGGGCTAATTCTTAGCTGTTGTCTCTGCGGGCCTTTGCTACCCCCTAGTGGGGCTAATTCTTAGCTCTTGCCTCTGTGGGCCTTTGCTACCCCCTAGTGGGGCTAATTCTTAGCTCTTGCCTCTGTGGGCCTTTGCTACCCCCTAGTGGGGCTAATTCTTAGCTCTTGCCTCTGTGGGCCTTTGCTACCCCCTAGTGGGGCTAATTCTTTGCTCTTGTCTCTGTGGGCCTTTGCTACCCCCTAGTGGGGCTAATTCTTAGCTCTTGTCTCTGTGGGCCTTTGCTACCCCCTAGTGGGGCTAATTCTTAGCTCTTGTCTCTGTGGGCCTTTGCTACCCCCTAGTGGGGCTAATTCTTAGCTCTTGTCTCTGTGGGCCTTTGCTACCCCCTAGTGGGGCTAATTCTTAGCTCTTGTCTCTGTGGGCCTTTGCTACCCCCTAGTGGGGCTAATTCTTAGGTCTTGTCTCTGCAGGCCTTTGCTACCCCCTAGTGGGGCTAATTCTTACCTCTTGTCTCTGTAGGCCTT
Organism: Siphamia tubifer; assembly: GCA_020466265.1. Classification (NCBI taxonomy): domain Eukaryota; kingdom Metazoa; phylum Chordata; class Actinopteri; order Kurtiformes; family Apogonidae; genus Siphamia; species Siphamia tubifer. The sequence goes on along the minus strand of CM035785.1, from coordinate 1,207,210 downwards.
TGCTACCCCCTAGTGGGGCTAATTCTTAGCTCTTGTCTCTGTGGGCCTTTGCTACCCCCTAGTGGGGCTAATTCTTACCTCTTGTCTCTGTGGGCCTTTGCTACCCCCTAGTGGGGCTAATTCTTAGCTCTTGCCTCTGTGGGCATTTGCTACCCCCTAGTGGGGCTAATTCTTACCTCTTGTCTCTGTGGGCCTTTGCTACCCCCTAGTGGGGCTAATTCTTAGCTCTTGTCTCTGTGGGCCTTTGCTACCCCCTAGTGGGGCTAATTCTTACCTCTTGTCTCTGTTGGCCTTTGCTACCCCCTAGTGGGGCTAATTCTTAGCTCTTGCCTCTGTTGGCCTTTGCTACCCCCTAGGGGGGCTAATTCTTACCTCTTGTCTCTGTGGGCCTTTGCTACCCCCTAGTGGGGCTAATTCTTAGCTCTTGTCTCTGTGGGCCTTTGCTACCCCCTAGTGGGGCTAATTCTTAGGTCTTGTCTCTGCAGGCCTTTGCTACTCCCTAGTGGGGCTAATTCTTAGCTCTTGTCTCTGTGGGCCTTTGCTACCCCCTAGTGGGGCTAATTCTTACCTCTTGTCTCTGCAGGCCTTTGCTACCCCCTAGTGGGGCTAATTCTTAGCTCTTGTCTCTGCGGGCCTTTGCTACCCCCTAGTGGGGCTAATTCTTAACTCTTGCCTCTGTGGGCCTTTGCTACCCCCGAGTGGGGCTAATTCTTAGCTCTTGTCTCTGCGGGCCTTTGCTACCCCCTAGTGGGGCTAATTCTTACCTCTTGTCTCTGCGGGCCTTTGCTACCCCCTAGTGGGGCTAATTCTTAGCTCTTGCCTCTGTGGGCATTTGCTACCCCCTAGTGGGGCTAATTCTTACCTCTTGTCTCTGTGGGCCTTTGCTACCCCCTAGTGGGGCTAATTCTTACCTCTTGTCTCTGTGGGCCTTTGCTACCCCCTAGTGGGGCTAATTCTTACCTCTTGTCTCTGTGGGCCTTTGCTACCCCCTAGTGGGGCTAATTCTTAGCTCTTGCCTCTGTGGGCCTTTGCTACCCCCTAGGGGGGCTAATTCTTACCTCTTGTTTCTGTGGGCCTTTGCTACCCCCTAGTGGGGCTAATTCTTAGCTCTTGTCTCTGTGGGCCTTTGCTACCCCCTAGTGGGGCTAATTCTTAGCTCTTGTCTCTGCGGGCCTTTGCTACCCCCTAGTGGGGCTAATTCTTAGCTCTTGCCTCTGTTGGCCTTTGCTACCCCCTAGGGGGGCTAATTCTTACCTCTTGTCTCTGTGGGCCTTTGCTACCCCCTAGTGGGGCTAATTCTTAGCTCTTGTCTCTGTGGGCCTTTGCTACCCCCTAGTGGGGCTAATTCTTAGGTCTTGTCTCTGCAGGCCTTTGCTACTCCCTAGTGGGGCTAATTCTTAGCTCTTGTCTCTGTGGGCCTTTGCTACCCCCTAGTGGGGCTAATTCTTACCTCTTGTCTCTGCAGGCCTTTGCTACCCCCTAGTGGGGCTAATTCTTAGCTCTTGTCTCTGCGGGCCTTTGCTACCCCCTAGTGGGGCTAATTCTTAACTCTTGCCTCTGTGGGCCTTTGCTACCCCCGAGTGGGGCTAATTCTTAGCTCTTGTCTCTGCGGGCCTTTGCTACCCCCTAGTGGGGCTAATTCTTACCTCTTGTCTCTGCGGGCCTTTGCTACCCCCTAGTGGGGCTAATTCTTAGCTCTTGCCTCTGTGGGCATTTGCTACCCCCTAGTGGGGCTAATTCTTACCTCTTGTCTCTGTGGGCCTTTGCTACCCCCTAGTGGGGCTAATTCTTACCTCTTGTCTCTGTGGGCCTTTGCTACCCCCTAGTGGGGCTAATTCTTACCTCTTGTCTCTGTGGGCCTTTGCTACCCCCTAGTGGGGCTAATTCTTAGCTCTTGCCTCTGTGGGCCTTTGCTACCCCCTAGGGGGGCTAATTCTTACCTCTTGTTTCTGTGGGCCTTTGCTACCCCCTAGTGGGGCTAATTCTTAGCTCTTGTCTCTGTGGGCCTTTGCTACCCCCTAGTGGGGCTAATTCTTAGCTCTTGTCTCTGCGGGCCTTTGCTACCCCCTAGTGGGGCTAATTCTTAGCTCTTGCCTCTGCGGGCCTTTGCTACCCCCTAGTGGGGCTAATTCTTAGCTCTTGTCTCTGCAGGCCTTTGCTACCCCCTAGTGGGGCTAATTCTTACCTCTTGTCTCTGCGGGCCTTTGCTACCCCCTAGTGGGGCTAATTCTTAGCTCTTGCCTCTGCGGGCCTTTGCTACCCCCTAGTGGGGCTAATTCTTAGCTCTTGTCTCTGTGGGCCTTTGCTACCCCCTAGTGGGGCTAATTCTTAGCTCTTGTCTCTGTGGGCCTTTGCTACCCCCTAGTGGGGCTAATTCTTAGCTCTTGTCTCTGTGGGCCTTTGCTACCCCCTAGTGGGGCTAATTCTTAGCTCTTGTCTCTGTGGGTCTTTGCTACCCCCTAGTGGGGCTAATTCTTAGCTCTTGTCTCTGTGGGCCTTTGCTACCCCCTTGTGGGGCTAATTCTTAGCTCTTGTCTCTGCGGGCCTTTGCTACCCCCTAGTGGGGCTAATTCTTACCTCTTGCCTCTGTGGGCCTTTGCTACCCCCTAGTGGGGCTAATTCTTAGCTCTTGTCTCTGTGGGCCTTTGCTACCCCCTAGTGGGGCTAATTCTTAGCTCTTGTCTCTGTGGGCCTTTGCTACCCCCTAGTGGGGCTAATTCTTAGCTCTTGTCTCTGTGGGCCTTTGCTACCCCCTAGTGGGGCTAATTCTTAGCTCTTGTCTCTGTGGGTCTTTGCTACCCCCTAGTGGGGCTAATTCTTAGCTCTTGTCTCTGCGGGCCTTTGCTACCCCCTAGTGGGGCTAATTCTTACCTCTTGCCTCTGTGGGCCTTTGCTGTTCCTGTCGCCCACGGTGCTGCAGCTGCTCAACGGGCTGGTCGCGCTGCACCTGCGCCGCTGAGCTTTTGCGTTCCTCTGAAGGAAGTGCGGGACTTTCTGTTGCTTTCACACAGTAGTTGTCGGGATGAGTTAGTAGTTTGAGACAGTCGCGTCTGAGGTTTGTGGTTCGATTCCATGACTTGACATGCAGTGCAAATCCAAAAGGCCTGTTTGGTAAAAGCTCAGCAGCGTTCCTTTGATTCTGGGCTTTTCCAAATGTTTTTCATGAGTGACTTCATTCTGACTCAAGGACAGGACTGTAACAAACAACTATTAAAAGTTATAATTATGCTTTACATGGATTTCATTTAGATGACTCGGTTTTGTGTGTCTCACACAGACATGTTTTGTCTGACCAACAAATCAAAAGCTAATGTCTTTACATTTACAGCCCTGCAGTTCTGCCAAAAACTATGACTCACCCTTAAGATTTATGCTTCTCTTCAAGGGTTGAAATAATCGTACATCATATTTATTTATTATTCTCTTTTCTTCACATACAGAAAATATGTGCATAGCCTTAAAAAACAAACATGCAAAACACATGATACTTACTTTCCCTGCTTATATGAGAGTTTTTATTCCTGTTTAATTCCAAATAATTAATTCCACTTAACGATGACCATGTAAACCCCTAATTCCAGTTGAAAATAATAATTTCAAATGAAACTTAATTCCAAATAAGGTCACTGGTTTCTTCCAATCTTAATTCTGAATTCAATAATTCCTCTGTCATCTTAGTTAATTCCGCTTTAACATGATTCCTGTCATTCTGCGCATACTCATGGTCTTGTCACGATGACGCACATATTCCACGCTGCCAGCATTAATTTGTTGATTGTTATAGTTGATTCAGAAATGAAAAATAAATGCAAAAATCACATGTAGTATCTCGTCTAACATGTTGTAAGTTGAAATGAATACAAAACAGGAAGTGGACGAGATTGTTCCAATAGGAAGAAAACAATCCGATGTTAAGTGGCCCTTCTGTCCAATTAGAACCCTCTGTACCTCTAGCTCTTAAAGCCCAATTAACTAGAGCGGAGTATACCTGTTTCCATGGAAACTTTTGTTCAGAATTAACATGTCCATGTAAACCCGGAAGAAATAGCTTTAATTCTGAATGAATAATTCTGAATTTTAAAAAAACAATGTAAACATAGCTAATGTGTTGTAGAGGTTCAAGTCACTATTTTCTGTGACCTCTGACCCCATGACAAGAAGCAGAATAATTTGTTGAATGAAACTTTGTATTAAACACAAACTTAATACTATGAATCTCATATTATCTGAGCAAAAGCGTTAAAGGGGTGTTCAGTTCCAAATGCTGTGGAAGCCTGCTGTACATACAGTACTTCATATATACAGATTGAAATGTAATGCAGAAACAAATACATATGTTTGGTCAATAGATAGATAGGCAGTGTACAAAATAACTGAATAAAATAGGCAAGAGAATGAACAGAAAAACGCATCTATGGCAAAAAGACCAGACAATTAACTGAGTTAATATTAATTGACAAAATAATGTAACTTGTTTTTGGATTGATGGATACAGTAGGTAGTTAGCCAAATAAATAAAAGTTACAAAAAGAAGGAAAAAGTGACTAAAATAATGAACAGAATAAGACTCAAAATGGACAAATGTGAGCATTGAAGTGAGTTATTTTGTTTTAAAGCAGCAAAAGCTTTGACAAAATAACAGAATGAGACAAAATTAATAAAAAGTGAAAACGATATAGCCAAGAAAAATGAACAGAAATAATTAGCACAATGATAGATGGATGGATAGATACATGCTGTTTTAAAATGAAACAACACTATTTTTAGTCACTTGTATTAGTTCCATATTAATGAAGGAAAAGGTAAATATTGGACATGTTGTGTCTTTTAATAATAATAATGGATTGGATTTATATAGTGCTTTTTTGGCCACTCAAAGCACTTACCACCCATGATTCATTCACCCTCACATGCTCTCTCTGGTGGTGGTAAACTACGTACATAGTCACAGCTGTCCTGGGACACACTGACAGAAGCGTGGCAGCCATTTTGCACTTACCACCAAACATTCATACATCAGTGTTTGTGACACTGGAGGCCCCGCCCACCACCACTTATGGCCCCTCCCACCAGTCTTAGTGACACTGGAGGCAGGAGGGTGAAGTGTCTTTGCCCAAGGACACAACGGACTGACTAGGACAGAGCGGGACTCAAACCACCAACCTTTCAGTTACTGGACGACCCGCTCTACCAACCGAGCCATGGCTGCTTTTTGTGTCCGTGTTAGGGTTAGGGTTAGGGTTAGGGTTAGGGTTAATGAGCATAAAGCTTCACTGCAGGGAAAAGTTAGGATCATATCTTTCAAAGCTTCACTTTAAGTACATGCTTGATATTGATCCATTCAATATTGAATTTCATGAGCTGTCGTGGTCCTCAGCGCTGACATAAACTCTGCTTCGCTGTGAATATTGAAGCTGCTCTTAATGGACAAAATGTTAGACTATAGGTTTGATGTTTGAAGGTCAGTGAAGGTCAAAGGTCATGATGCCACTTTAGAGCCTACATGTAGTTTCTATATGTAGGCTGTATGTCCACAATAGTAATTGATAGGGATGTAACAGGACATAAAAATCACAGTTTGGTGCGCACTTCACTTTTGAAGTCACGGTTCGGTTCATTTTCGGTACAGTATGGAAACGTACCAGCACGGTATTTATTAAAACCAAAAAAATTTCAATATACAAATGCAAACAGTAAATAATTCAAAGTGCTGCTTTGTACCAGTAAGTTAAATGATATAGTCTTAAATGATTAACCAAATGTTGAAATTAAAAGTAATTAATTACAGTAAAAAAGAAAAAACAAAAAAATCCCTTTTTCCAACATCTTAAAGGTGTCATTCCTCTTTTCCACTCTCCTTTTGGAAGCTCGTCCCTCATTACAGTAAATCTGAAGTAGCATTAGCATTAGCATCTACAAGAGAAGATGGAGCTGCTGCACAAACGTGACGGTCATCATCATTCTTCTGCAGAGCTTGATAAGAGGTTTATCATTTAAATCAGGTGTGTTGTAAGGGGGCTATATGTAAAACATGCAGGAAGGTAGCTGTCGAGGACCAGGATGGGAGACCCCTGACCTAGAGTCATTAAATTTGACCTTCATGGTTCTGATGTCATTCCACATCAACAGTAAAAGCAAAAATAAGCTATATGTAAAAGTGAGTATACAGTATACATTTGCTCTATCTCTGATCATTGTGAAAACACATTTTTGGTGACCTTGACCTTTGACCTACATTCATGAAAGTGTAATGAGAGTGTATTAAGAAAAAATATATAAATCATAATTTCAATCATATACTTATGGCTTACGAGCGGACTTGATAAGAAGTAATCTAAAGCTATTGTAACCCAGGTGTGGGGGGGCGCACACCTCGTCCATAAAAGTGAACGTTGTAAAGGCGAATATTTTTTGCGGTGTTTGCGTCTCTTTGTGGAATCACACATTCTCTCCACATGGGGTCTTCACACAC
>CM035785.1:1155738-1195738 GCA_020466265.1 Siphamia tubifer | reverse complement strand
TGTACTGTAGTTAGTTAACCATATGTACTGTAGTTAGTTAACCATATGTACTGTAGTTGGTTAATCGCATGTACTGTAGTTAGTTAACCATATGTACTGTAGTTAGTTAATCACATGTACTGTAGATAGTTAACCATATGTACTGTAGTTAGTTAACCATATGTACTGTAGTTAGTTAATCGCATGTACTGTAGATAGTTAACCATATGTACTGTAGTTAGTTAATCACATGTACTGTAGATAGTTAACCATATGTACTGTAGTTAGTTAACCATATGTACTGTAGTTAGTTAATCACATGTACTGTAGATAGTTAACCATATGTACTGTAGTTAGTTAACCATATGTACTGTAGTTAGTTAATCGCATGTACTGTAGATAGTTAACCATATGTACTGTAGTTAGTTAACCATATGTACTGTAGTTAGTTAATCGCATGTACTGTAGTTAGTTAACCATATGTACTGTAGTTAGTTAATCACATGTACTGTAGATAGTTAACCATATGTACTGTAGTTAGTTAACCATATGTACTGTAGTTAGTTAATCACATGTACTGTAGATAGTTAACCATATGTACTGTAGTTAGTTAACCATATGTACTGTAGTTAGTTAATCGCATGTACTGTAGATAGTTAACCATATGTACTGTAGTTGGTTAACCATATGTACTGTAGTTAGTTAATCACATGTACTGTAGATAGTTAACCATATGTACTGTAGTTAGTTAACCATATGTACTGTAGTTAGTTAACCATATGTACTGTAGTTAGTTAACCATATGTACTGTAGTTAGTTAATCACATGTACTGTAGATAGTTAACCATATGTACTGTAGTTAGTTAACCATATGTACTGTAGTTAGTTAATCACATGTACTGTAGATAGTTAACCATATGTACTGTAGTTAGTTAACCATATGTACTGTAGTTAGTTAACCATATGTACTGTAGTTAGTTAACCATATGTACTGTAGTTAGTTAACCATATGTACTGTAGTTAGTTAATCACATGTACTGTAGATAGTTAACCATATGTACTGTAGTTAGTTAACCATATGTACTGTAGTTAGTTAACCATATGTACTGTAGTTAGTTAATCACATGTACTGTAGATAGTTAACCATATGTACTGTAGTTAGTTAACCATATGTACTGTAGTTAGTTAACCATATGTACTGTAGTTAGTTAACCATATGTACTGTAGTTAGTTAATCACATGTACTGTAGATAGTTAACCATATGTACTGTAGTTAGTTAACCATATGTACTGTAGTTAGTTAACCATATGTACTGTAGTTAGTTAACCATATGTACTGTAGTTGGTTAATCGCATGTACTGTAGTTAGTTAACCATATGTACTGTAGTTAGTTAATCACATGTACTGTAGATAGTTAACCATATGTACTGTAGTTAGTTAACCATATGTACTGTAGTTAGTTAACCATATGTACTGTAGTTAGTTAATCACATGTACTGTAGATAGTTAACCATATGTACTGTAGTTAGTTAACCATATGTACTGTAGTTAGTTAACCATATGTACTGTAGTTAGTTAATCACATGTACTGTAGATAGTTAACCATATGTACTGTAGTTAGTTAACCATATGTACTGTAGTTAGTTAACCATATGTACTGTAGTTAGTTAATCACATGTACTGTAGATAGTTAACCATATGTACTGTAGTTAGTTAATCACATGTACTGTAGATAGTTAACCATATGTACTGTAGTTAGTTAACCATATGTACTGTAGTTAGTTAATCACATGTACTGTAGATAGTTAACCATATGTACTGTAGTTAGTTAATCACATGTACTGTAGATAGTTAACCATATGTACTGTAGTTAGTTAACCATATGTACTGTAGATAGTTAATCACATGAGAGGGAGACCCACCCGAGTATTTGAAAACCACTTGGTTTCAGTTTGTCTTTTTTCTCGCAGCTGTTCGTCGGCAGTAGTGATCAGTATTTTTGTGTTTTTTGTTTTTCAGATGTGTCGGTCAAGATGGAGAGTCTGACGGTGAAAGAGTCGAAGGCTGAGGACGATGAGCAGCAGAAGGAGACGTTTGTGGCCTTCGCCAGAGTCTACAGCGGCGTGGTCAAACGTGGACACAGAGTGTTTGTCCTTGGACCAAAGTATGACCCCGCCCACTGTCTCCAACTGGTAAATATATAAACACACCTGCTGTGGTTTCCAATGTTTCTGTCCATTTTCTCCGTAAATAATCATCCAGAAGATCACAGTAGTTACTGTAGGTCTGTCAAAATGAAGACAGATGAATCCATCATTATGATTTGAACTCATTTCAATGGAACAGTTGTTTTATTCAAACTGTTAAAGGTGTTGAATAAACACTCTTTTTTTTGGTTATTTTATCATTTGGAAGAATTTTCATATATGTTTTGGATGTTTTTTAATCGTTTATTATTTTTGTGAATTATGCTGAATTTTACCGTATTTTGTATATTTTTTCTCATATTTGTGTATTTTGTGGGAAACTTGAGAACACAAAAGCCCAGAGACAGAACAGTCAAGCAACACAACATATTTTGATGGAGTTTTCTTTTTACTGGTGCACTTCAAGATTAAAATACCATATTAATGTGAAGCATATGTTCTACTCGCACTAGGCTAATACTAGCACTAGGCTAATACTAGCACTAGGCTAATACTAGCACTAGGCTAATACTAGCACTAGGCTAATACTAATACTAGGCTAATACTAGCACTAGGCTAATACTAATACTAGGCTAATACTAGCACTAGGCTAATACTAATACTAGGCTAATACTAGCACTAGGCTAATACTAGCACTAGGCTAATACTAATACTAGGCTAATACTAGCACTAGGCTAATACTAATACTAGGCTAATACTAGCACTAGGCTAATACTAATACTAGGCTAATACTAGCACTAGGCTAATACTAATACTAGGGTAATGTGTCACCTGGCTTATGACAAATGCGTTCAGTGCAGACATACAGTTGTACCTCTACTTATGAAATTAAATAGTTCCACAAGTGTTTTCATGTTGTGAATTTTTCGTAAATTGTGGTATTTCACATGTAAAAGGCCTTGTTTGTTTCAAGGCCCCAAATACTACCCCTCAAACCCTTTAGAAATTCTCCAAATGTTCCAGTTTTGTATGAAATGTGTTAACAGTAACAGAAGCCTCACCCCCCCTCCATCAGATCAGTGAATATAGTGGATGCTTTTTGTGAAACACTCGCCTCAGTTACTGTATCTCCTGTCATTTCTTTGTCCTTTATCCAAATGAGTAACAGTTTCTCCATCTGGTCGTTCAGTGATGACCTCTGACCTCTTTGTCCATATCACACAGATGCCTTTGGAAGGGCTCGCTGCTTTTAATACATCCTTCTGCTTTAATATTGTACCGATGGTAGACGGCTTTGTGTCATATCCCTTTCATCATATCCCTCACGCACGTGACACTTTCATATTTTTTGATCGTCTCCTGTTTCTTTTCTATTAAAAACTCTTTCTTCTTCTTTTTATTTTCATCAGAATCACTTTCTTTGATTCATGATCAATAATGAATACGTTCTGTAATAAAGTTTAAATGAACACACTGGGGAAAAACTCACCAAACAACAATAACTCTGTGATGAATGAGGGTCAAAGGTCACCAAAAGCATCATGGGTAGCTCCCTCATAGCCAATGGGATGATACGTACAGTACGTACATGACGTATTTACGTACAGTACGTACACTAATGTACATATGCATGTGTCGAGGTTTCATTTTGCAAATGTATTTTTTTTTCGTATTCAGAGATGAAAAATTGAGGTGAAGGTTTTTCATTACTCGGATTATTCGTTATCAGAGTCTTTCGTAAGTTGAGCTACCACTGTATTGACTTCTTTTTTGACTCTGTTTGCTCATGCAAAATCAAAGTGACTTAAAAAAATAATGTTTAATCATGATTAATGTAAATTAATTCAAAGCTACTGTGATGAATTTGTTTAAAAATTTTAATTCACTGCAGTGAAACGGTCGTTCACAGTTGTTTTGTTGAAACTCTTGAAGATGTTGAATAAAAATGTTAATTTCACACACACACACACACACACACACACACACACACACACACCTACACCTACATTACAGTTATGCATTTAACATTTATCCAAATCGACTTACAAAAGAGGATTAACAAACAGCTACATAGAAGGGCCCTAATGGGGGTATATATATATATATATATATATATATGTATATATATATGTGTATATGTGTATATTATTAAGAGATAAAATGTTTGCAAGGGGCGTGATTTGTCGTGCCTGGAAACACTTGTTTGTAAAATAAAAAAACTTCCTTTTTTGTTGTAGAACAAAGACAGAAAACAATGTCATTTGTTATTATTCATGGTATGTGTTTGCCGGTCTACATTGTCATCCTCTGTATTTTCTGTGATAGCTTCCAGAGGTTTGCACTGCAACAGACCCTGTTCCTGAAGTTCCGCACCTGTCCTGTTGCACCATGGGAAACCTGTACCTTCTAATGGGCCGAGAGCTGGAGGATGTGGAGGAGGTTCCCTGTGGAAACGTCCTGGGTCAGTGACGCTGTTCATTTGTATTAGTGTTAACAGATGCAGTGTGACATATACAGGCACTGAATGAGCACACAACTGGAGACGGCAGTTAGGATGAAGTGCAAAAAGAAGATAATTTGACATTTATTGACATTAGGTAGCAGACAATCCTGGTTCCATTTTAGTTTAACATCTTCACGTGTCAGGACATTACACCTGTTTTTACTCACTGGTCATCCCATCAGCAGAGCAAAGGCAAATGTATTAGTATGACATTTCATGTACAGGACAGTTCAAGGTGCTTTAAATAGAACATATAAGAAAATTAAATTGATTAAAATGCATTAAAAGACAATTAAAATAAGATCCATAAAAACATTTAAAAGACATTAATTGTCAAAGCTCCAGTGAACAGTCATGTTTTCAGTCTGACTTAAATGAACTGACACTTTTTTTCAGACCTCTGGTATTAAAAGTAGTTAACAGCAGTTAACAATCATTAACAGCCGTTAACAGCCGTTAATTCAATTCAATTTTATTTATAAAGCCCTAAATCACAACAAAGTCGTCTCACAGGGCTTTACAAAAACACAATCAACTACAGAAATACATGAAAAGTCCCAGGCATCGTCTGTCCTTAGACCCTCCCTCTGTCCTTAGACCCTCCCCCTGTCCTTAGACCCTCCTTCTCGGCAAGAAAAAACTTCCAAACCCAGTGGGAAAAAGAAGAAATCTTGAGGAGAACCACATTGAAGGACAGATCCACTCCCATGGACGGACAGACTATAGATGAACGTCCATGTATAAATGAAGGAGGGGGGGCTGGTCCAGACAGGCAGGGGCAGTGGTCCGGGGTCACAGGTCGGCACAGGCGAGATACTGCAGATCCTGTCGTCCATGGCTCCTGTGCAGACACTGTCAGGAGAGCCACCACTCCCCCCAGGGGGAGAGGGGGGAAAGGGGACACCAGGTGACTAGTCATGAACAGACTTGGTATGAAAGATATGTTATAAAAATGACAGAAACAGGTGTGAGAGAGAGAAAGAGAAGAAAGAACTCAGTGTCTGTACTTCCCCCAGCATTCTAACTCCTAGGGCAGCCTAGACTGAACTGTGACTCATACATCATGTATACATGATATATGAGTCACATAATTTTTTAACTAACCTGATCATAGGCTTTCTCGAACAGGAATGTTTTCAACCTAATTTTAAATGTAGAGACTGTTTCTACGTTTTTAATATTAAAGGGAAGATGATTCCATAAGACAGTAACCATGGTAACTAAAGGCTCTAGCTCCTACTGTACTTTTAGAAACCCTAGGAACCTTCAGTAAACCTGCATTCTGAGAACGAAGGGTTCTATTGGGTTGGTACGGAACCAGATCATCTTTAAGATAAGAGGGGCCCATACCATTAACCCCTGACCTCTGACCCCTAACCCTAACCCATAACATTAATGGTTTTATATGTAACGAGCAGGATTTTAAATTTAATTCTAAACTCAACTGGTAGCCAGTGAAGGGTTTGGAGCACAGGGGTGATAGGGTTAGGGGTTAGGGGTCAGGGTTTGGAGCACAGGGGTGATAGGGTTAGGGGTCAGGGGTCAGGGTTTGGAGCACAGGGGTGATGTGTTCTCTTCTATTTGATCCTGTTAATAATCTTGCTGCTGCATTTTGAACCAGTTGAAGCTTTTTAGGGAATATTTAGGACACGTTACAAGTAAGGAGTTACAATAATCTAATCGTGATGTAACAAATGCATGAATTAATTTTTCTGCAGTCGTTTTAGACAGAATATTCCTAATTTTGGCTAATGTTGCGCAGGTGAAAGAAGGCTGTTCTGTATGTTTGGTTAATGTGCCCTGACCTCTGACCCCTGACCCTTTGAATGAAAGATGTGGATCAAATAAAACTCCTAAATTTTTAACTGTGGCACTGGGTGTTACACTTAAGTTGTCCAGAGTAACTATGTGGTCAGGTAAGGAGTCTCTCGCATTTTTAGGACCAATTATAAAGACTTCAGTTTTTTCAGGGTTCAATAAAAGATAATTGTCACTCATCCAAGTCTTTATGTCTTGTACACATGTACTTAGTTTATCTATTTGTCTGGTCTGATCAGGTTTAATCGATAAATATAGCTGTGTGTCATCTGCATAACAATGAAAATTAATGCCATGATTTCTAATGATGTTACCTAAAGGGAGCATATATAGTGTAAACAAAATAGGCCCAAGGACTGACCCTTGGGGCACGCCATAATTAACTCTGGAGGACTGCGATGATTGTTGATTGACGTGAACAAATTGGTAGCGATCAGATAAATATGATTTAAACCAGCAGAGGGCTGCTCCTCTAATACCTATATCATATTCTAATCTGTGCACTAAGATACTGTGGTCAATGGTGTCAAAGGCTGCACTAAGGTCTAATAACACCAGGACCCATATTAATCCCATGTCAGCGGCTAATAATAAGTCATTAGTAACTTTAACTAACGCTGTTTCAGTGCTATGATGGGCACGAAAGCCAGACTGAAACTGTTCAAATAAACTATTATCCTGCAGGTATTGGCACAGCTGTTTAACTTAGTAGTTTTTAACTTAAGGGGGGCAACTATATCTAACGTAGTTTTTAATGTGAGCATGGTACTATCGACTAACTCATCACTTATACTGGGACTAAATGTGTCCTTTACATAATCACATGACATAGACACAAATAGTGACTGAATTAACTCTTTGTACTTTGAGACAGCACGGTCACATAGTATCCTTTTCATTTGTGTTTTAATCACTGAGGTAGAAATATCCTCAAGCATAAACTGAAAGCTCATTAAAAAGTCATCTGAGAGTATGGGATTATGGGTAAAAACAACCAGGTCACTCATTTCAACAGCAAATGTTCAGATCAGATGGAGGGTGTGTCTGTGAATGTGGGTTGGTTTATGAACATTTTGGATAAAGCCTAATCCGTCTAGTAGGTCACTAAATGCATTACTAAGAGAGTCAGTGTTGTTATCAACATGTATGTTCAAATCACCAACTATTCTAATCCTATCCCAGTTCAACACTACACTGGATAGAAAGTCAGAGACTGATGAGATCCAAACTGTGAATAAGGACCAGGAGGGACATAAACTAGGACAAAAAGGACTGGTTTTTGGTTTCTGCAGTTGGGGAAAGTAATGGATAAAAGTAGACTTTCAAAGGAGTGGTAAATGGGATTAATTTTAGGATTAATTTTAGGGCTAAGACCTAAACTGGAGTGAGATATTACTGCCACTCCTCCACCACCACCACTGGTTCTGGCTGTGTGATAGTTCACCTGGATTCATTTAATGGGACATATTCATCCTGCTGAAGCCAGGTTTGAGTCACAGCTAAAATATCAATCTATTGATCACTGATTAGATCATTGATTCATAGAGATTTGGAAGAAATTGACCTAATATTGATCAGTCCACATTGGATAAAATTTTTAGGTGTTCTTTTAATCTGATTATTACTTTAAACTATTTTTATTAAATTATTTGATCTCACTCCTATAGGTTTTTTTAATATTAGGTTTATTATTAACTACACAGTGTTTATTATTAACTACACAGTGTTTATTATAAACTACACAGTGTTTATTATTAACTACACAGTGTTTATTATTAACTACACAGTGTTTATTATTAACTACACAGTGTTTATTATAAACTACACAGTGTTTATTATTAACTGCACAGTGTTTATTATTAACTACACAGTGTTTATTATTAACTACACAGTGTTTATTATTAACTACACAGTGTTTATTATTAACTACACAGGGGATAGACACAGTTTTTCTATTATTTACTACATGCTGGGTTTGTGACAGCTCAGAGTGAAGTTGATGATGCACACAGAAGTGTTTTACTCTACGACTCTGCGCCTGGGCCCACACTCTGAATTGTCATATTGACAGGTTAAATTTAGCAGCCACATTTTGTGCTCAGAGAGAGGCACCTTCCCCAGTGGCATGTATGCTATCTCTGCCAATGAGCCCAGGCTTTCCCCAGAACACACGCCAGGTATCTATAAAAACATTGTCGTTTTCTGAGCACCAATGATGAGAACCTAGAGGACATCTCATTACTGGACAAATTGGGCAGTGATGAGATGATGAATTGTTAACAGTCGTTAACAGTCGTTAACAGCAGTTAACATTAGTTAACAGTAGTTAACAGTAGTTAACATTAGTTGACATTAGTTAACATTACTTAACAGTAGTTAACAGCAGTTAACAGTAGTTAACATTAGTTAACATTAGTTAACAGTAGTTAACAGTAGTTAACATTAGTTGACATTAGTTAACAGTAGTTAACAGTAGTTAACAGCAGTTAACAGCAGTTAACAGCAGTTAACATTAGTTAACAGTAGTTGACATTAGTTAACATTAGTTAACAGTAGTTAACAGTAGTTAACAGTAGTTAACATTAGTTAACAGTAGTTAACAGTAGTTAACAGTTGTTAACAGTAGTTAACAGTAGTTAACAGTAGTTAACATTAGTTAACAGTAGTTAACAGCAGTTAACATTAGTTAACAGTAGTTAACAGTAGTTGACATTAGTTAACATTAGTTAACAGTAGTTAACAGTAGTTAACATTAGTTAACATTAGTTAACAGTAGTTAACAGTAGTTAACAGTAGTTAACAGTTGTTAACAGTAGTTAACAGTTGTTAACAGTAGTTAACAATAGTTAACATGTATTCAGGTAGTTTGTTCCACAGGTGAGGAGCAGAACAACTGAATGATGATGAACTTTGGTTCTGGTTTTGGGAACACACAGTAAACCTGTCCCTGATGACCTATGACCTCAGGACTCTGGATGCTTTATATGGAACCAGCAGGTCTAGGATGGATTTGGGTCCAAGGCCGCTTAGTTCTTTATAGACCAGGAGTAAGATTTAGAACTGTGACCTTTGACCCACAGGAAGAAAATGTAAGAATTTGAGGAGGTGTGATGTGGTCCAGTTTCCTGGTTCTGGTCTGGACTGTGGCAGCAGTGTTGTGGATCAGCTGTAGCTGCCTGGTTGATTTTTTTGTTTAGACCAGTGAAGCAAAAGCATGTGTTAACTAGTATTCAGAGAATGTTTCACCCTGCCCCTATTTTGTGTCAATCTCCAGTTTCTATGACAACCTGTTCTTGAATTAGACAATTGTCACCTTTGACCTCCAGAGATCTGAAAAACTATTGGTCGTAGGTGATAACTGTAGTTATCAGCACATACATGGTAAACACACTCACACACTTTGTTCTCTATATTATATTGTACAGAAATATTGTTCCTGACAGTTATTATTGACCTTCTGCAGAGACTGATGATAAGCTGATCATCAATGAGGTGGTTTGGAAGGTGGAGGACATGTAAGACATGCAGGGTAGTATCTGTACCAGGATCAGACACATGCTCTGCAGCTAAAACAGTATCATGATATCAACCATTCCACAATCTGTCACCATCTAATATCATCATATTACACAACCTCACAGTACGTTCTATCGCCTGATAGGAAGTCATCTATGGACTTTCAATTGGGTTGATGACCTTTGACCTTCAGTGACCATGAAGGTCACCAGTGTCTTAATTTCTACAATCTTTTTTTCCTCTTTCTCACTTTTTTTTTTAATTGCTTTTGAACAATGTCAAAAGAGTTTGTCCACAGTTTGGGGACATTTTGACACCATTTTTCAGTCTTTCCTGTTAATGGTCCTTATTCTGATGCTTATAGCATGAAACTGGTTACAAATGTCAATCTGGTTACTGTTGAGCACAGTTAGGAAGTGGTATATGGACTGTAATTAAAGGACTTGACTTTTACTCTGGTGAAAATACCACTGACTTCTAATGGAAAAGTGATGAACCTCCACAACCTGACAACCTCACACATTTAACTGGCCATACTGCTGAGATACAGGGACACTGGTTCTATTTTGGGTGAAAGACAAGATGCTGCTAATTATATTCTGGTAAATGTAGAATCCAACATCCCTCTGTGCACTAAGATGCATCTAATGTAAAAGCTCTCATCCACTTTTATCTCATACAAATGGATTCTTTATAAGAAAAGGAAAAGTCTGGTTTAACACACACACACACACACACACACACACACACACACACACACACACACACACACACACACACACACACACAGACACACTCACACACACTCACTCACACTCACAAACACACACTCACACACACACTCACACTCACAGACACACACTCACAGACACACACACACACACACTCACACTCACACACACACACTCACACAAACACACACACACTCACAGACACACACACACACACACACAGACACACACACGCACTCACACACACACACACACACTCACAGACACACACACACACACACACACACACTCACAGACACACACACACACACACACAGACACACACACACACACACTCACACACACACACTCACAGACACACACACACACTCACAGACACACACACACTCACAGACACACACACACACTCACAGACACACACACACACTCACAGACACACACACACACACTCACAGACACACACACACTCACAGACACACACACACTCACAGACACACACACACACACAGACACACACACACACTCACACACACACACACACACACTCACAGACACACTCACAGACACACACACACACTCACAGACACACACACGCACTCACACACACACACACACACACACACACCTAATGTGTTAATTACCTAAAAATCAGCAGTGAATGAGTTAATGAGTTTTCGTCTCCATCCTGTAAAATGACCATCGTTTTGTCACATGGTTAGAAACAGACTTTATCACCTTGGCGTCACTGTTGTACAGTTTGAAGCTGATTTTCTTTTTTCTCTCGTGTTTCTAAGTGTTGCGTCATCATCATGCGGACAGGACAGTAGAACGTATGTGTTTACAAACAGAATGTAAAAGTTCACTTATGTTGACATCTGCTGCAAAGATTTTGACCATTTTTAATTTGTCTCCTGGGAGTCGACTAACTTTCCAAACCCCCCAAAAAAGTCATGACATTTTCTACACACACTGGAGTCGTGTTTTCACAAATATTCGTCAAAAAAGTCCAGTGGAAGTCAAACTGAGCTTTGAGTTTGAGAAGGAAATGTCCTGTATTCTGACCTAAATGTGTCATAGCGTCACCACAGACCTGCATCTGCACCCTTCACTCTGAAAACCTCCAACTTCCAACTTTTGACTCAAACCAAAACCCATCTGAAATGTTCATGTTGATACATTTAACCCTAAAGATGACCCCAACCATGTACTGACCTAAAATGTGAATTTACAATAAGTAATTGGTGTAAAATACAGTTTTTTCATCTTTTCATGGTCATGTGATATGACCCATTTGGATGTTTAGAGGCTCAGTAGTAACTATGGAAACACCCATGGATCAATGCTTTTATGTTTTTACTGTCAAATCTAAAGTACTTCACAAATAAAATGTATTATTATTATTAATAAATGTATTAATGACAGTGGATGAAGACATTTGAGATTTTATTCAACCTTTTTTTAACCAGGGAAGTCATAAAGAACAGATTCTTATTTACAGTGATGGCCTGTCAATACACGGGAGTTGCTTTAGGGGAAAGGGTCGAGGGCTTCAAAACTAAAAACATGATAAAACAAGTCAGTCAGAGACAGCAGACCTACGCCAAGGCTTGATATGTTGACCCATCTGATGTCTGAAGGTCAGGGTTAGGGGTCAAAGGTTAGGGTTATAGGTGTTGACCCATCTGATGTCTGAAGGTCAGGGTTAGGGGTCAAAGGTTAGGGTTATAGGTGTTGACCCATCTGATGTCTGAAGGTCAGGGTTAGGGGTCAAAGGTTAGGGTTATAGGTGTTGACCCATCTGATGTCTGAAGGTCAGGGTTAGGGGTCAAAGGTTAGGGTTATAGGTGTTGACCCATCTGATGTCCAAAATTATTACCACTGATGTGTTTTAGCTGTTGACCTTTAGTGTGACCTTGACCTTTGACCTTCATTGCTCAAAATCTAATCTGTTCTTCCTTGACCCATTATCTATCATTCCGGAAAGTTTTATCAAAATCCGTTGAGAATGTTTTGTGTCATCCTGCTGACAGACAGAGAGAGAGACAGATAGACAGACAGATAGACAGACAGACAGACAGACAGATAGACAGACAGACAGATAGACAGACAGACAGATAGACAGACAGACAGATAGACCTGACAGTTATACCTTCATGGTGGAAGTAACTAGAAAAGCACTCTGAGACCCCCCCCAAATGAAGAGAGGTCCGCCAAGGAGGTTCTGTTTTTGCCACAGTCTGTCTGCCTGTCTGTCTGCTTGTCTGTCTGCTTGTCTGTCTGTTAGCAAGATAACTTAAAAACTTATGGACGAATCTGGATGAAAATGTTGTGACTTGTTAGTGTCAAGAAATCCTGGATCCTGGATCATTTTGAAATGATGCATTGTGGGTGCAATACATTTCAAAGTAATCCAGAAACCAGGATCTCTTCTGGATCTAATCATTTGTTCCTCGTGACACAAACAACACGTCATGAAATTGTCATTAAGATCTGTCCATATCTTTTTCAGTTGTCTTGCTCACAGACAGACAGACAGACTCCGCCCCCTATCCCCTCTCTTGTTTGCTGTAGTTATTGATCCCCTGGCTGAAGGGATTAGGAGGAACCAGGACATCCGTGGATTCCCCATAGGTGATGAGCCGATGATGTTCTGATGGTTCGGACTGGGCCTGTGAAGTCCACTCCTCATCTCCTTCACACTATAGATACATTCAGTGTTTTTTCAGGGTATAAAATACATTTTGACAAATCAGAATCAATGCCTTTGGGGGTAGCCTCCTGCACCAAACAAATACCCTAATGCTCACTCCCATTTAACTGGCTTTGTTTATTTAGGAATTGACCCCTGATTTTGATCAAATGCATGAGGCTAATGTTCCCCTTCTACTTGAACGCATCAGAATGAATTTGGAGCGATAGAACACATGACCCGTCTCTTGACTTGGATGTGTCGCTCTCCTGAAAATGAATGTGTTACCCAGAATGCTTTACTCCATTCAGATGTTCCTGTTCTCTTATCTCATAACACCTTAAAAAGCCTGAAGAGGTGGTTTGGCTCCTTCATGTGGGCTAAGAAACCCCCCCCCCTTAGCTTAGACACTCTGTGCCCCCCTCCTCAGAAGGTGGTCTTGACCTACCTGACATCAGCTCAGTGCACACCTTCCCTACATCATCTATTTGGTTGGATATATTTGGTTCTATGTCTAAACTAACTCTCTCAAATGTATTATTTCTAAAAAAAACTCTTTGAGCTGTGTTTGTCACATTCCAGTTAGCATCCACACCGTTAGGGTTCGAAGGTAAGAGGGTCGACATAAACTCACTTCTGTGTTTATGTCAATATGTGACAACATAGATTTATCACCAGGTGAAACTGACTCTTTCAAATCTGGAATAGTGAACGGATGTCCAGATGATGGGAGTTATTTGTTGGACTCGCTCTGATGTCATTGGATCAGCTGACAGTCAAGTTTGATTTTTAAAAACCTTCAATTATAGAATTTCATTCAAAAACACACAACACTTCTCTGGGACCAAAGTAGTTCCTCTTTTGAGTGACATGTATGTTCACTGCAGATGGAACATTCCATTGGTTTCTTTTATAAACTTGTTAAGGAATATATCAATAAAAGGTTCCTGACATGTCAAGTGGAAGTGGGACAGTGAACTTGGTCTGTAGATTTGGACGGAATGGGACGAGATGTGGGAAAATGTGAGATCTTTAATAATCTGGAACAAAGTTAAAGCCATTCATCTCAAAATCTGACATAGAGCACCCCCCCCCCCCCCCCCCAAAGTGCCATAAATTCAATAATACCCTTTCTCCTCATTGTACCAAGTGTGAAACAGAAATTGGAAGTGTCACTCACTGCGTATGGTCATGTAGAAAGATTCAACATTTTTGGAAAATGGTGGAGAACCATGTGAGCATATATATATATATATATATATATATATATATATATATATATATATATATATATATAAGAGATTGTCACGTGTAATTTCGTCAGCACAAATAATTTTTTCTGTATTTTCAGTAGCATGCAACAGACATCAAACAACTTGACTTTTCAGTTTGCATTTAATGATGTTTTTATTTAATGTGGATTAATATCAGATACCTTGCAAAGTTCCTGCATAATCACAGAAATGGCAGCAACGACACTTGTGACTAAAGAGTGCGAGTATGTCCTGGAAAATGGTTGGAACACTGTATTATTATAATAATAGTAATAATATATATATAGCTGCTTGTATTTGCTGGTGTTTGGTTGTTTAGTATCATCATGTCCTCACATCCTCGTGCACTTTGAACAGATTGCTGAATAAACATGTGACTGGTGTCAAACTGTCATTAATTATGAAGGAGGTGCATTAGGATATTGACATATAGTTATTAGTCTGTGAGGGCGTGGACCTGAATGCACCATAGGAACATATAATATTAATAATCCTCTTGGCTGAGCGTCCATGGTCCCTCCACTACGCCTTTACTTTGGCCCGTTAATGGAAAGCAGAAAGGAAGTTCCAAAGGCAAATAAACAAAACCAACCCACTCCAATTGATTCCCTTACTTTTTCCTCCGGCGCCCGCCATCAGGTACTCATTTGACTTTTTCTGTTACTTGGGTTTTTTTAAGCAAATAACTGTAAAACTGTTGACATTCCCATGAGCCCCAACTTTAATTTAATTTCAATGCCAATTAGCAAACATTAGAATTGTAACATGTGGAGCATGGCTAACACGATACGCCTGCTAACGGCCGTTTGGTTTGTAACTTGAAGACTTTGACTTTATGATGGTAATCACTTAAAGGATAAACTGCCTTTTTGAAGCAACTCCTCCAGGAAACGTACCTTAACATTTATGCATTTGGCAGATTGTTTTTATCCAAATGGAGTTAGAGCGGAAGACACCAAATCAACTTTAACATCCTGTACATCCCTATCGCGACAACAGATGAATGGATTAAATGGTCTGCAGGATGAGTCGGTACCAATGGGACGTAGTAAGTGGAAACAAACGGAAGTGAATCCAATATTAGTTGATAAATGTTTAATTCTAACTTTTATACCTGGAAATCAGAATCAGGCATAAACAAAGAACTGCAAATATCAACCAACAATCTGCAAATCTTAACCCAAAAAACATCCAATATTGACCGAAAACAGAAAAAGTACAGACGATGAAATGGTGCAAATATGAGCAAAACAGATATTAACAAGAAAACTGCAAATATTAACAAAAAACACATATAGACTCTTTTGAATCAGAAATTCAGGATCTCATGAAACTTGCTGCTCATCAATTAATTGTTAATCAAGCAATAAAGTCAATGATCAATGGATGGTTGGATAGTTTTCCAGAGATGTTCAGAGTCATTTTGCTGCAGTTAATGTTTTTTAAATGTGTTCTAATGTTTCATCACATTATTCTACGTCCCTCTAGAACGTTCCGACACCTCCCGTTCACTTTGAATTGACGTTGCCAGGCTTCAGCGGGCAGATTTTTTTCGATAACCACCTGTTGCGCCGTTAACGCCCGCTGCCAATGGCAAATTTTTTTTCACTTCAGATTCACGTTACGATATCGCTCCGCAGGTAGTTCAGCCACTTTGAAAGTCAATATTCACTACGTTGTCACGGCCATTTTATCCAATCTGTTTGAGTAGTAGCAGGAATAACCTGGAATAACCCTCGAATAAGCGGGATAAAGTATTGACCACACGTTACTATCACCATGGTAACCCTGGGTGACCCATCACCATGGTAACCCTGGGTGACCCATCACCATGGTAACCCTGGGTGACCCATCACCATGGTAACCCTGGGTGACCCATCACCATGGTAACCCTGGGTGACCCATCACCATGGTAACCCTGGGTGACCCATCACCATGGTAACCCTGGGTGACCCATCACCATGGTAACCCTGGGTGACCCATCACCATGGTAACCCTGGGTGACCCATCACCATGGTAACCCTGGGTGACCCATCAGATTCCAAAAGGACAAAAGTTTATAAGTGGTTTTCAGTAGAATGACACCTTTAAACATCTTTTTGGTGACTGAAGTGCATGTTTTGAACTCTATCCAGATTATTCCATCATTGAACTCCAGTTTGTTTTTTTGTGTTGGCCCTTCCTTTGGATTCTGGAACATTCTGGTCCTTCTCAGGTTGAACTGGACCTTTGTGACGGAGAACAGCTTGTACATGTTGGTGGAAGGAGACTGTTGTGGATAAACCCAGCAGTGTGGGTTGGTTGGTGCAGGATAATCCCTGTAATGTTTGTGTTTTCACATGCACTACAGACACATGTGGCACATGTGGACTCTAGAACCACATGTCAACGCCGTAAAGAAAAGGTGATTTTCATACAGGTCGAACACACTCGTGTTCTGTTGGACTGATTCGGTGCCAAACGCCAACGGGAAAAGTTTGTTTTTATTCTCGTTAGCTGCGATGGTTAAAAATGATGAAGTAAGACAGTGTCCTCGTTCCCCAAGGATCTTCACTACGTTCCTCTGCCAATCCTGACGAACAGTTAGTGTGGAAACAATGTGAGATCCCTAAAAACACAGTTTGTTTGGGCCATGTGGGATGACTGGTGTCCCATTAGTGTGGACGCCACCTTTAATAGAACCTCATTATCAAACTACTCCATTACTCTAAAGTAGATTTTTTTGGTGATCTACTTTACTTGGGTATTTATTTTTCTGGGAACTTTTTCTTCCTTCATGAATTGATAAATATCTGTACTTTATGTTCATTAAACCCTCAGAATAGACTCGTTACCTTTTCAAACTAAACAGATAAAATAAATCACTACAGAGGGAAAAAGTTCAGCAGAGGAACTGGGACGTTATGAAGTGGAATTAGGACTTTTATCACATGATTGTGACTTTTTATTTAGATTCTTTCTCATAATTGTGTTTATTTTGTCATATCGATGATTGATCTCATGATGACTTAGTTTTTCTATTTTTCCTAAATGTCCTGTCTGTACCCACCTGATCAAACACATGATCAACAGTTACTCACTTTATTTACTTTGATCTTTTTCTTTGGTGGAAAAACTATTATTTCATTACAGGAAAAAAATGCAGTTTTACTTTTGTTACTTTTGTACTTTTTTACTTTTACTTCAGTAAAGGAGTTGAATTAGTACTTCTACTTTTACCAGAGTATTTTTTTCACAACAGTACAGAATGTGAGTACTTTTACTAGTAATTGGAGAGAAGCAACACACACACGCACACACACACACACACACACACACACACGTGCATATACACTCACACACACACATACACACACACGTGCATATACACTCTCACACACACACACACATGCATATACACTCTCACACACACACACACACACACACACACACACACACGTGCATATACACTCTCACACACGCACACACGTGGATATACACTCTCACACACACACACGTGCATATACACTCACACACACACACATGCATATACACTCTCACACACACACACACACACACACACGTGCATATACACTCTCACACACACACACACATGTGCATATACACTCTCACACACACACACACACACGTGCATATACACTCTCACACACACACACATGTGCATATACACTCTCACACACACACACACACGTGCATATACACTCTCACACACACACACACACACACACACACACACACACACGTACACACGTGCATATACACTCTCACACACACACACATGTGCATATACACTCTCACACACACACATGTGCATATACACTCTCACACACACACACATGTGCATATACACTCTCACACACACACACACATGTGCATATACACTCTCACACACACACACGTGCATATACACTCTCACACACACATGTGCATATACACTCTCACACACACACACACACGTGCATATACACTCTCACACACACACACACACGTGCATATACACTCTCACACACACACACACACACGTACACACGTGCATATACACTCTCACACACACACACATGTGCATATACACTCTCACACACACACATGTGCATATACACTCTCACACACACACACACACACACACACGTGCATATACACTCTCACACACACACACACACACACACGTGCATATACACTCTCACACACACACACACACACACGTGCATATACACTCTCACACACACACACACACACACACGTGCATATACACTCTCACACACACACATGTGCATATACACTCTCACACACACACACACACACGTGCATATACACTCTCACACACACACGTGCATATACACTCTCACACACACACATGTGCATATACACTCTCACACACACACACACACGTGCATATACACTCTCACACACACACACACACGTGCATATACACTCTCACACACACACACACACACGTACACACGTGCATATACACTCTCACACACACACACATGTGCATATACACTCTCACACACACGTGCATATACACTCTCACACACACACACACACGTGCATATACACTCTCACACACACACACACACACACACACACGTGCATATACACTCTCACACACACACACACACACACACGTGCATATACACTCTCACACACACACACACACACACACACACGTGCATATACACTCTCTCACACACACACACACACACATGTGCATATACACTCTCACACACACACACACACATGTGCATACACACTCTCTCACACACACACACATGTGCATATACACTCTCACACACACACGTGCATATACACTCTCACACACACACACACACATGTGCATACACACTCTCTCACACACACACACATGTGCATATACACTCTCACACACACACGTGCATATACACTCTCACACACACACACACACATGTGCATACACACTCTCTCACACACACACACACACATGTGCATATACACTCTCACACACACACACACATGTGCATATACACTCTCTCACACACACACACACATGTGCATATACACTCTCACACACACACACACACACACATGCATATACACTCTCTCACACACACATGTGCATATACACTCTCTCACACACACACACACACATGTGCATATACACTCTCACACACACACACACACACATGCATATACACTCTCTCACACACACACACACACGTGCATATACACTCTCTCACACACACACACACATGCATATACACTCTCACACACACACACACACACATGTGCATATACACTCTCACACACACACACACACACATGCATATACACTCTCTCACACACACACACACGTGCATATACACTCTCTCACACACACACACACACGTGCATATACACTCTCTCACACACACACACACGTGCATATACACTCTCTCACACACACACACACACGTGCATATACACTCTCTCACACACACACACACGTGCATATACACTCTCACACACACATGTGCATATACACTCTCTCACACACACACACACACGTGCATATACACTCTCTCACACACACACACACACGTGCATATACACTCTCTCACACACACACACACATGTGCATATACACTCTCACACACACACGTGCATATACACTCTCTCACACACACACACACACGTGCATATACACTCTCACACACACATGTGCATATACACTCTCTCACACACACACACACACACACGTGCATATACACTCTCTCACACACACACACACACGTGCATATACACTCTCACACACACACGTGCATATACACTCTCTCACACACACACACACACGTGCATATACACTCTCACACACACACACGTGCATATACACTCTCACACACACACACACACACACACGTGCATATACACTCTCACACACACACACACACACACACGTGCATATACACTCTCACACACACACACACACACAGCTGCACGTAATATGGGAAACATTATGTTCCAGTTTAACCACATGACGGGACATAACACACGCTGTGTTTTGTTTCAGGGTGAGTGAACCTCAGCATCACCCCCAGGCAGACCCCCCAGGGGGGAAGATGTGAGACCACATGTGCTCCCATCATGCGTTATCTGACACCATCTCCACTGGTTTATCTGTTATAGTCCATTTGAGGTTTTTAGGTTTTGATCTAGTAACCCTTGACCTCTTGGCTCTCAACAATAGGTTAATATCTGTTCACACAACAGCCACCATTTGGAAATGGGTCAATGGTCAGTTCACTGGAAGTCTGCAATACTGACTGTGCACGGTTCAGCGCAGGTACCAGGTACTATTGTTGAGAGCATTCTCATTACAGATACTATAGTACCCATTCTCATTACAGATACTATAGTACCCATTCTCATTACAGATACTATAGTACCCATTCTCATTACAGGTACTATAGTACCCATTCCTATTACAGGTACTATAGTACCCATTCCTATTACAGATACTATAGTACCCATTCTCATTACAGATACTATAGTACCCATTCTCATTACAGATACTATAGTACCCATTCTCATTACAGGTACTATAGTACCCATTCTCATTACAGATACTATAGTACCCATTCCTATTACAGGTACTATAGTACCCATTCCTATTACAGATACTATAGTACCCATTCTCATTACAGGTACTATAGTACCCATTCTCATTACAGATACTATAGTACCCATTCCTATTACAGGTACTATAGTACCCATTCCTATTACAGATACTATAGTACCCATTCCTATTACAGGTACTATAGTACCCATTCTCATTACAGATACTATAGTACCCATTCTCATTACAGGTACTATAGTACCCATTCCTATTACAGGTACTATCGTACCCATTCCTATTACAGATACTATAGTACCCATTCTCATTACAGATACTATAGTACCCATTCCTATTACAGGTACTATAGTACCCATTCCTATTACAGATACTATAGTACCCATTCTCATTACAGATACTATAGTACCCATTCCTATTACAGGTACTATAGTACCCATTCTCATTACAGATACTATAGTACCCATTCCTATTACAGGTACTATAGTACCCATTCCTATTACAGATACTATAGTACCCATTCTCATTACAGATACTATAGTACCCATTCCTATTACAGGTACTATAGTACCCATTCTCATTACAGATACTATAGTACCCATTCCTATTACAGGTACTATAGTACCCATTCCTATTACAGATACTATAGTACCCATTCTCATTACAGATACTATAGTACCCATTCCTATTACAGGTACTATAGTACCCATTCTCATTACAGATACTATAGTACCCATTCCTATTACAGGTACTATAGTACCCATTCCTATTACAGATACTATAGTACCCATTCTCATTACAGATACTATAGTACCCATTCCTATTACAGGTACTATAGTACCCATTCTCATTACAGAAACTATAGTACCCATTCTCATTACAGATACTATAGTACCCATTCCTATTACAGGTACTATAGTACCCATTCCTATTACAGGTACTATAGTACCCATTCTCATTACAGATACTATAGTACCCATTCCTATTACAGGTACTATAGTACCCATTCTCATTACAGATACTATAGTACCCATTCCTATTACAGGTACTATAGTACCCATTCCTATTACAGGTACTATAGTACCCATTCTCATTACAGATACTATAGTACCCATTCCTATTACAGGTACTATAGTACCCATTCCTATTACAGGTACTATAGTACCCATTCTCATTACAGATACTATAGTACCCATTCCTATTACAGGTACTATAGTACCCATTCTCATTACAGGTACTATAGTACTCATTCCTATTACAGTTACTATAGTACCCATTCTCATTACAGATACTATAGTACCCATTCTCATTACAGATACTATAGTACCCATTCTCATTACAG
Source organism: Siphamia tubifer (assembly GCA_020466265.1). Lineage (NCBI taxonomy): Eukaryota > Metazoa > Chordata > Actinopteri > Kurtiformes > Apogonidae > Siphamia > Siphamia tubifer. The sequence goes on along the minus strand of CM035785.1, from coordinate 1,173,152 downwards.
ATACTATAGTACCCATTCTCATTACAGATACTATAGTACCCATTCTCATTACAGATACTATAGTACCCATTCTCATTACAGGTACTATAGTACCCATTCTCATTACAGATACTATAGTACCCATTCTCATTACAGGTACTATAGTACCCATTCTCATTACAGATACTATAGTACCCATTCTCATTACAGGTACTATAGTACCCATTCTCATTACAGGTACTATAGTACCCATTCTCATTACAGGTACTATAGTACCCATTCTCATTACAGATACTATAGTACCCATTCTCATTACAGGTACTCTTGTACCCATTCTCATTACAGGTACTATAGTACCCATTCTCATTACAGATACTATAGTACCCATTCTCATTACAGGTACTATAGTACCCATTCTCATTACAGATACTATAGTACCCATTCTCATTACAGATACTATAGTACCCATTCTCATTACAGGTACTATAGTACCCATTCTCATTACAGATACTATAGTACCCATTCCTATTACAGGTACTATAGTACCCATTCTCATTACAGGTACTATAGTACTCATTCCTATTACAGTTACTATAGTACCCATTCTCATTACAGATACTATAGTACCCATTCTCATTACAGATACTATAGTACCCATTCTCATTACAGATACTATAGTACCCATTCTCATTACAGATACTATAGTACCCATTCCTATTACAGGTACTATAGTACCCATTCTCATTACAGGTACTATAGTACCCATTCTCATTACAGATACTATAGTACCCATTCTCATTACAGGTACTCTTGTACCCATTCTCATTACAGGTACTATAGTACCCATTCTCATTACAGATACTATAGTACCCATTCTCATTACAGGTACTATAGTACCCATTCTCATTACAGATACTATAGTACCCATTCTCATTACAGATACTATAGTACCCATTCTCATTACAGGTACTATAGTACCCATTCTCATTACAGATACTATAGTACCCATTCTCATTACAGATACTATAGTACCCATTCTCATTACAGGTACTATAGTACCCATTCTCATTACAGGTACTATAGTACCCATTCTCATTACAGGTACTATAGTACCCATTCTCATTACAGGTACTATAGTACCCATTCTCATTACAGATACTATAGTACCCATTCTCATTACAGGTACTATAGTACCCATTCTCATTACAGGTACTATAGTACCCATAGAAAAGTGAAGCTACATTTCCAGTATCCATGTCCAAATGACATCTGATATAAACTCCAGCTGTCAATCATATATTTAATCTGTACCAACTCTGCACAAATGGATGTCAAAGTCTGATGGCATCTCACAAACCTGTTTCATCGAAAACTAATCATGGATTTTTTTGCTCATTGAAGTCAAAAATCTATCCCGTATCTTCATTTTCTGCACCGCCAATGCGTGTGAATTCACAGCCGTGGTTTGTGGACATTCCTCGTGTCCGTCCATTGTCTTAAAGCTGTCATGATGACATGAAAAGTCTGAATATGTTATTAGATGATTAATTATAGTTTATAGACTTGGCACAGATACTCATGGAACAGTTAAGTTAGAATGGATAGGTCCAAACATTCCCAGGTTAGTGCCCTCCCCTAAAAGTAGCTGTGCCCCCCCCCCCACCCCCCACCACATTGTAATTTTTTAAAAAATGATTTATTATTTTGTAAACATATTTTAAAAAGTTTTAAACATATTTATCTGCATACGTGTATGTTTTTAAACACATCTTAACAGCGTATTTTTGAATACATTTGTACATTTGTATGTTTTTACAATCTTTTTTCATTTTTGTTTGTTTTTAATAGGGGTGTGACGAGACATTCACTCAGATCGAGATGAGACGAGATTTTAAGAAAACTAAATTAGAAATTATATGAATGGACAACAGACCTATTTAACCAAGTTGCACATGGATTTTATAACTATATAAGAGTTAACTTTTAACTTTTAACTTCTTAATGAACGTATTCCTCTACAAATGAAAAGTAAAATAAAATGTTATAAAAGTTAAAATAAATAAAATCCAATTATACATTTCTCCTTTTCTTCAAGTGCAGACAATATGTGAAAAACAAACAGTTCTTCTGTCAATACAAACTGAAAATAGTTCAATAGTCTGACCCAGTCTGACCCAGTCTGAACCCGTCTGACCCAGTCTGACCCAGTCTGACCCAGTCTGACCCAGTCTGAACCCGTCTGACCCAGTCTGACCCAGTCTGAACCCGTCTGACCCAGTCTGACCCAGTCTGACCCAGTCTGACCCAGTCTGACCCAGTCTGACCCAGTCTGAACCCGTCTGACCCAGTCTGACCCAGTCTGAACCCGTCTGACCCAGTCTGACCCAGTCTGAACCCGTCTGACCCAGTCTGACCCAGTCTGACCCAGTCTGACCCAGTCTGAACCCGTCTGACCCAGTCTGACCCAGTCTGAACCCGTCTGACCCAGTCTGACCCAGTCTGACCCAGTCTGAACCCGTCTGACCCAGTCTGACCCAGTCTGAACCCGTCTGACCCAGTCTGACCCAGTCTGAACCCGTCTGACCCAGTCTGACCCAGTCTGAACCCGTCTGACCCAGTCTGTCACTGACATCACTTCTTCCTCTACAAAGTAAAACTAAAATAAAAAGTTCTAAAAGTTAAAATAAATAGAATAAAATAATCTGGTGCTTCTTTAACCCCAGGTGCATTTCCACACCACAACCAGCTCCAGTCTTCACTGAACCCTCCGTCCAGACTTCTCCACTTCCCGGTCCATCACTGGTCTGTGTTTACACACTGAGGGAGAGAAAGAATAACATGTGACTTGTCGACTCCTCCAAATTTAAGTGGAGTTGTGCTACAGGAGTTGATGTGTCGACTAATCAATGTTTCTGTTAATTCCGTAGCTAATACGTATCAGATGAAATGATCCTTTAGAGTAAAGGTCAAAACCACATTATGGGTTATAACTGCAGAACAGAGGGTCACAGAACTTTCAGATTGGTACCAAACAAGAAGATTTATACAATTCTAATAATTGGTGTTATCACCTACTTTCTGGAGGTCAAAGGTGACATGTCACAAAATTAACATGTGTAATACTGTTTGTGTCAAACATAGACATATCACACTATAACTTAATACTGGATATATTATCATAATATTACACACACTGATACATATAACCAAATTATTAATATTGCAAAAGGTCAAAGGTCAAGGTCACATTTAGCAGAAAGGTCAAAATCACATTATTGACTCAAATTCAAGAACAGGTTGTCATAGAAACTTGAGATTGGCACAAATTAGGGGCGGGGTTAAACATTCTCCGAATACTAGTTTGCTGTTGAATTATTGCAGCAGTGAAATCAGATACCAACGATAAACCCAAACCCTGGTCATAACTGGTGCCTGTTATTCTCTGTTGGCTCGTCACATTAACAATTAATACCATTTAAGAGCGTTGTAAATGAAAGGAAGTAAATCTCCTGAAGTCAGGTTAGGGTTTGAAAGTCCCACAAAAGTGCTTTTGTGTTTTCCATTGGAGCGTTGATTGCAGCTGACGGAGAAAACACAAGCGCTGGATGGTGTTTGATGAGTGGCTTAGTGAGGCCAGCAGTTTGTCACAGGAGTTAAAGGCGTGGGCAAAATCAAGCCGTCATCATCAGAGGCTAATCTGAAGCAGCTGTCTGCAGACTCGCTTCACAAGGAGGGGGAAAAAAAAAGAGCAAAAACGGCTCCAAAAAAAAAAGAGTCTGAGCCAAATGAATGATGCTGATTCAACACTGGGCCACTTTATGAAAACATTTGTTTTGCATTAGGCCTCTCTCTGCTTCTGCCAGCGGTGACTAGCGACCTATATCTTTGAGCCGAACACACGGACTGAATGATTTTCCTGATGTGGACCACACCAGGGTGACGGCAGGGGCCAACTGGGTTCATGTGGGTGCAGATGGGATCATGAATAATCACACTGTCTGTTGCACAGCCATGTGGACTTTTACCTTTTCATCTCATGTCTGGGAATTGTAGCGTTTTCAAGATAAAATTGATGTTTATTTTTGCAGAATTTTTTGCCCGGTTTAATTTCTTTCAACCCCCCCCCCCCTCTCTGTCTTACAATAACAATCCAGTTGTTTTGCCGTCTCGCTTATGGTAAAATGATTGATATCAGTTTCATCTCGATGCTGTCACACTTTAGTTTATTTTTCCATTTGCTTCTTCTGTGTCAAAGCCACAATCAAACCAGGAGATCAGTATGAATTTCATCTCTGTGGATTCAACAAACTGTAGAAACAGGATGTCTTAAGTTTAGCTTCACGTAGCTTCAACACTGGAAGTAGAAAATGGTCAAAGAAATAACAAAAGTGTAGCTGCAATGTTCTGTTGGAACAACTGACCACTTGTGATGAAATGAATATTCAAGCTAAAAGTGTCTCAAGCCCTTTTCTAAGTAGCTTTATTTAAGTAAGAGTTGAGGATAAGCCTCGTATCATTACATGTTGTTGATGTGACGTTCAATTACATCACAGATGATTGACAGGTGCCTATTTCAGTCAAACTAGTTTGTGTTGTTTTAAAGCCTGAATACATTTAATACTTTACATTATATTACAAAATAAATATATATATTTTTTTTTTTTTTTAATACAGATTTTTAAATGTTTCCAATTTTTAAAGTGTTTTCTTGGAAAAAGAAAAACAAAGATATGTTTACACTCACTGCCCAAAAGCTGCTTTACCTCAAAAAGATGATTACAAACTTTGTCCTTATGAAACATGGAAACCTGTGTGCGTGCGTGTGTGTGTGCGTGCGTGCGTGTATGTGTTCGTGTGTGTGTGTCTGTGCGCGTGCGTGCGTGCGTGTTATTGTGTGTGTGTGTGTGTGTGTGTGTGTGTGCGCGTGCGTGCGTGCGTGCGTGTGTTTGTGTGTGTGTGTTTGCGTGTGCGCGTTTGTGTGTGTGTGCGCGTGTGTGTGTGTGTGTGTGTTTGTGTGTGTTGACTCACCCGTCTGTTCGTCCTTGACACACTTTCAAGTCTCAGCCGAGCCCTGCTGGGATCCCACAGCCATGAAGCCTTCTCTACCTCATCACTCCTCCACTCTCCCCTCAGAAATGGATTCACCACCTCCTCCCTCACCCACCCCACCTCCTCCCTTACCCAACCCACTTCCTCCCTTACCCACCCCACCTCCGCCCTCACCCACCCCACCTCCTCCCTCACCCACCCCACTTCCTCCCTCACCCACCCCACCTCCTCCCTCACCCACCCCACCACCTCCCTCACCCAACCCACTTCCTCCCTCACCCACCCCACCTCCGCCCTCACCCACCCCACCTCCTCCCTCACCCACCCCACTTCCTCCCTCACCCACCCCACCTCCTCCCTTACCCAACCCACTTCCTCCCTCACCCACCCCACCTCCGCCCTCACCCACCCCACCTCCTCCCTCACCCACCCCACCTCCTCCCTCACCCACACCACCTCCTCCCTCACCCACCCCACTTCCTCCCTCACCCACCCCACTTCCTCCCTCACCCACCCCACCTCCTCCCTCACCCACCCCACCTCCTCCCTCACCCACCCCACCTCCTCCCTCACCCACCCCACCTCCTCCCTTACCCAACCCACTTCTTCCCTCACCCACCCCACCTCCTCCCTCACCCACCCCACTTCCTCCCTCACCCACCCCACCTCCTCCCTCACCCACCCCACCTCCTCCCTCACCCACCCCACTTCCTCCCTTACCCACTCCACCTCCTCCATTACCCACCCCACTTCCTCCCTCACCCACCCCACTTCCTCCCTCACCCACCCCACTTCCTCCCTCACCCACCCCACCTCCTCCCTCACCCACCCCACCTCCTCCCTCACCCACCCCACTTCCTCCCTCACCCACCCCACCTCCTCCCTCACCCACCCCACCTCCTCCCTCACCCACCCCACCTCCTCCCTCACCCACCCCACTTCCTCCCTTACCCACTCCACCTCCTCCATTACCCACCCCACTTCCTCCATTACCCACCCCACTTCCTCCCTCACCCACCCCACTTCCTCCCTCACCCACCCCACTTCCTCCCTCACCCACCCCACCTCCTCCCTCATCCACCCCACTTCCTCCCTCACCCACTCCACTTCCTCCCTCACCCACCCCACCTCCGCCCTCACCCACCCCACCTCCTCCCTCACCCACCCCACCTCCTCCCTCACCCACCCCACTTCCTCCCTCACCCACCCCACCTCCTCCCTCACCCACCCCACCTCCTCCCTCACCCACCCCACCTCCTCCCTCACCCACCCCACCTCCTCCCTCACCCACTCCACTTCCTCCCTCACCCACTCCACCTCCTCCCTCACCCACCCCACTTCCTCCCTCACCCACCCCACCTCCTCCCTCACCCACCCCACCTCCTCCCTCACCCACTCCACTTCCTCCCTCACCCACCCCACCTCCTCCCTCACCCACCCCACTTCCTCCCTCACCTCCTCTCTCAGCCTGTTTTTGCTCTTTCCTCCTGCCTGCTCTAGATGTTTAGACTCTACTGTCTTTTCACTGTAGTTTAACATCTTTGAAACACATGCTACCAAAATGTGTTGCTCCCAGCGACAACGGTAAAGATTAAGAGGGATGAAGACAGGAGGGAGACCTGGCTTGATTTAAAAGCTTTTTAATCACTCCACATTTGTTCACCCTGTTCACTTCTACATTAGCAGCAGGTCCTCTCTTTCTCTTTGTGTGCGAGTCCTTCAGTTGAGTTTCATGACTTTCCATGTGGCAGAAGGAAAACATTTGTTGGTCAGATTAAAGTCATATCACAACCAGATTATGTGTTTGACCTTCTATAAAAACCTAGCTACCGATCAGCCGTAACATTAGCCGTGGTTCTGGCTCCATTGGACTCAACTTGGCCTTTTTGTTTTTTCCATGTCCATGTAAAAGTCCTGATTTCCAGACTGTAGAGTGAATCTAAATATAAGCCACACCCACAAAATTTAAAAGAAAAAAATTTTTTTACACATATCTAAGCTGCACCAGACCATAAACCACAGATGTCTAAGAAAGACTGTAAATATTTATTTCTGCTAATGGACATTTATCTCTAGTCTTTCGATCATTTGTCATTTGAGATAAACATTAAAATAACCTGGTAAATTTGCTTAATCAACTGAATTTCTGTGAAGGTGTCATCCATCGTGGTCAGTATCCTACGGTATTGAGAGAGTAAGAGAGAAAATTAAGTTAGGAGAGTGGAAGTACAAGTAAGCTTTGGGACACATTCACTGGGACATTTAAAGATGAGCGGCTCCCAGTGTTTTCGTTTCCATGGAAACCAGGTTCACATGTGTCTTTGGGTGTTAAAGGTTGTCGACCCCTGGTTTAGATGCTACGTTAGCGTTGATAACTTTTGAATGATGAAGCAGAACAAAAATATATTCTCAATTCACAAGCAATTACATCAGCTTTTAAAACAGAAATAAATGCAGGTATGTGAGTAAGATCAAAGGTCATGTGATGTTGACTACTTTTTTAAAATGTGGGTCCAGAAGTGGGTTGGGTTCGTCCTTTTCAAATATATTTCTTCCGTTCCGAGTTGCGGGCAGCCTAGTTAAAAAAGCGGTCTGTTGCAGGTCGTTTATACATGGAGCTGTGCGTCACTGATAGGAATGGATCTGTCCTTCCCTGGGGTTCTCCTCAGGTGTCTGCTTTAACACTGGCTTTAAGTAGTTTTTACTGCTGAGGAGCAGGGGCTAAGACAACGGGGAGGGGTTTGGGACATTGTCTGTTTCATTAATCTACTGTGTATTTCACTGATTGTTTTTTTAAACCATCTCTGGGGCTCCACGAATAAGTGATTGAATTGAATTCTATACCTGAACCAATTGTTTCCTCTAACACGGCAGTAAACTGATGACGCCAAACACAAAAGTCTTTGACAGCTTTATTCATCTGAAACTACTGAACGGCCTCAGAAAAATTCACACACCTCGTCAGGCTCTGTTTTCTTGTCACTCTATTTCCTTCTTCCACAATCAGTTCGATTCTTTTCAACTTTAAAGGTGCTTCATGTGCATGTCTTCTTTCTTTCGTTGATGAAGGTGTGTGCACTTTGCATTGTGCTAAAAAGTAGCATCTTCTTCTTTGCCTCGATCTCTTCATTGTTCTTTGACCTTCCTTTTAGAGCGCCCCTGAAGACCGTTAAGCCATGCATGTAAACGTTGTCAACCTTAGCTCCACTACTGACTGGGGTGGACACGCCCCCTTCAGGAAGTGAGTCACCATGACAACATGTCTGTTACTGTGATAAAACAGAGTTTGAAACAGTTTGTACCAAATATACTGAGCTGCTGCATGGTTGTGGTTCATATCGCCATGGCTGTGGTTCATATCTTCACGGTTGTGGTCCATATCTTCAAGGTTGTGGTCCATATTTTCAAGGTTGTGGTCCATATCGCCATGGCTGTGGTTCATATCTTCATGTTTGTGGTCCATATCTTCACGGTTGTGGTCCATATTTTCAAGGTTGTGGTCCATATCGCCATGGCTGTGGTTCATATCTTCATGTTTGTGGTCCATATCGCCATGGCTGTGGTTCATATCTTCATGTTTGTGGTCCATATCTTCACGGTTGTGGTCCATATCTTCAAGGTTGTGGTCCATATCGCCATGGCTGTGGTTCACATCTTCATGGTTGTGGTCCATATCTTCATGTTTGTGGTCTGTATCTTCAAGGTTGTGGTCCATATCGCCATGGTTGTGGTTCATATCTTCACATTTGTGTTTCATATCTTCACGGTTGTGGTCCATATTTTAAAGGTTGTGGTCCATATCGCCATGGTTGTGGTTCATATCTTCACGTTTGTGGTTCATATCTTCACGGTTGTGGTCCATATCTTCAAGGTTGTGGTCTATATCTTCAAGGTTGTGGTCCATATCGCCATGGTTGTGGTTCATATCTTCTCTGGGTGGTGTTGTCCTACTACGTGTGCTTCAAATCTGACTGAGCCTTTGTTTAGTGATTGTTCTACTGTGGCACCAACTGGAAGAATGCTAACGCTAAAGGGTGTGTAGCACCACTTAGTGTCTGGGAGTCCAGTAATAATTGGATTCTTTCACTGCAAATATAAACTGAGATTTCTGATGAAGTCCTTAGATCGATTATTGACAATAACTGGACTTAGATGTGACTGTTAACTGTCGACTCACTGTAAATGTCAGATTGCGCTGTTCTTGTGTGTCTTTAAACATCTGGGTAATTGGTGGGAGGGGGGGGGACTAGAACCAGGCTGAAGGTGGGTCAGTTCAGAGGAGTATAAAGTTAGACAGACATTGGCCTAAATAGATGTTCTGTGTGTGCGTCTATACACTGCAAAAACATAATACTGACCAAGTGTATTAGTTTAATTTTCTTCAGACTGAAAATCAGACGGAATAACCTACAGAGGACCTTTTCAGTCACATAGAAGAACTGATTTTGTTATATTTTTGCACTGTTTTATGTGTCACACTATATATTCAATAAAGATATTTGAAAAAAGAACAGATTTTTAGACAATAGATCTGGAAAATGTTTAAAAAAAATCTTACCAAGCTACATCCCAGAGTTTTTTTGTTTAATTCAAGCAAATATAAATACATTGAGTGTATATATATATATATATATATATATATATATATATATATACACTCAACAAAAATATAAACGCAACACTTTTGTTTTTGCTCCCATTTTTCACGAGATGGACTTCAAGATCTAAAATTCATTCCAGATCCACAATATTACCATTTCTCTCAAACATTGTTCACAAATCTGTCTAAATGTGTGATAGTGAGTCGTCTCCCTCCAGCTACATCCCACCTCACAGGTGTGCCACATCAAGATGCTGATCTGACATCATGATTAGTGCACAGGTGTGCCTTATACTGCCCACAATAAAAGGCCACTCTGAAATGTGCAGTTTTGTCTCACAGCAAAATGCCACAGATGTCACAAGCATTGAGGGAGCGTGCAGTTGTCATGGTGACAGCAGGAATGTCAACCACATCTGTTGCTCGTGCATTGAATGTTCATTTCTCCACCATAAGTCGTCTCCAAAGGCGTTTCAGGGAATATGGCAGTACATCCAACCGGCCTCACAACCGCAGACCACGTGTGACCACACCAGCCCAGGACCTCCACATCCAGCAGGTTCACCTCCAAGATGGTCTGAGACCAGCCACTCAGACAGCTGCTGAAACAATTGGTTTGCATAACCAAACAATTTCTGCACAAACTGTCAGAAACCGTCTCAGGGAAGCTCAACTGCATGCTCGTCGTCCTCATCGGGGTCTTAACCTGACTCCAGATCATCGCCGTAACAGACTTGAGTGGGCAAATGCTCACATTCGATGGCGTCTGGCACGTTGGAGAGGTGTTCTCTTCACGGATGAATGTGGGTTTACATTGTTCAGGGCAGATGGCAGACAGCGTGTGTGGCGTCGTGTGGGTGAGCGCTTTGCTGATGTCAATGTTGTGGATGGAGTGGCCCATGGTGGTGGTGGGGTTATGGTATGGGCAGGCATCTGTTATGGACCAAGAACACAGGTGCATTTTATGGATGGCATTTTGAATGCACAGAGATACCGTGATGAGATCCTGAGGCCCATTGTTGTGCCATACATCCATGAACATCACCTCATGTTTCAGTAAGATAACGCACGGCCCCATGTTGCAAGGATCTGTACACAATTCTTGGAAGCTGAAAATGTCCCAGTTCTTGCATGGCCAGCATACTCACCGGACATGTCACCCATTGAGCATGTTTGGGATGTGCTTGACCGGCGTATTCGACAGCGTGTACCAGTTCCCACTAATATCCAGCAACTTGGCACAGCCATTGAAGAGGAGTGGACCAACATTCCACAGGACACAATTGACAATCTGATAAACTCTATGTGAAGAAGATGTGTTGCACTGCATGAGGCAAATGGTGGTCACACCAGATACTGACTGGTTCTGAGTCCCCAGACCCCCAATAAAGCAAAAAAAAAATGCACATTTCAGAGTGGCCTTTTATTGTGGGCAGTATAAGGCACACCTGTGCACTAATCATGATGTCAGATAAGCATCTTGATGTGGCACACCTGTGAGGTGGGATGGATTATCTCAGCAAAGCACAAGTGTTCACTATCACACATTTAGACACATTTGTGAACAATGTTTGAGAGAAATGGTAATATTGTGGATCTGGAATGAATTTTACATCTTTATGTCCATCTGGTGAAAAATGGGAGCAAAAACAAAAGTGTTGCGTTTATATTTTTGTTGAGTGTACATATATATATATATATATATATATATATATATATATATATATATATATATATATATATTTTATTTTATTTTTATCATGCCTCTGAAACTCCTTACCATGCATGGAGGGTTCCACCCCAAGTCCAGTGTCCTGAGGCTGTACACTAAGAGAAAGGAAGGGGGCCGAGGACTAGTAAGTGTCAGAACTACTGTCCAGGAGGAAACGGCGAACCTCCAGGAATACATCAAGAAAATGTCCCCAATGATCAACTGCTAAGTGAATGCGTCAGGCAACAAAAGCCCAGTAAGGTCGAGGAACCAGAGGGGCTATCATGGAGGGACAAACCCTTGCATGGCGTGTACCATCGACAAATTGAGGAAGTGGCTGATATGGAAAAGACATACCAGTGTCTGGAAAAGGCTGGACTAAAGGACAGCACAGAGGCGCTACTCATGGCTGCACAAGAACAAGCCCTGAACACCAGAGCAATAGAGGCCGGGGTCTACCACATCAGACAGGACCCCAGGTGTAGGCTGTGTAGAGAAGCCCCTGAAACAGTCCAGCACATCACAGCAGGGTGTAAGATGCTGGCAGGCAAGGCATACATGGAGAGGCATAACCAGGTAGAGGACATACTGTACAGGAACATCTGTAAAGAGTATGGACTGGAGGTCCCAGGGTCAAGATGGGAGAACCCCCCAAAGGTGACAGAGAACAAACAGGCCAAGATCCTGTGGGACTTCCAGATCCAGACTGACAAGATGGTGATGGCCAATCAGCCTGACATAGTGGTGGTGGATAAACATGAGAAGACAGTGGTGGTGATAGATGTATTAGTCCCCAGTGATAGCAACATCAGAAAGAAAGAACATGAGAAACTTGAGAAATACCAAGGGCTGAAAGAGGAGTTAGAGAAAATGTGGAGTGTGAAGGCAACGGTGGTACCAGTAGTGATGGGGGCACTAGGGGCAGTGACCCCCAAGCTGGGAGAATGTCTCCAGCAGATACCAGGAACAACATCAGAGATCTCTGTACAAAAGAGCGCATTGCTAGGAACAGCTAAGATCCTGCGCAGAACCCTCAGGCTCCCAGGCCTCTGGTAGAGGACCCGAGTCTGAAGGACACACCGCCCACGTGGGGCGAGAGGAACATTTTTTTTTTTTTTATCATGCCTCATGTCAGACAGTTTCATTGTAGCGCTTGATGATTTTGGCGACTGCACTTGTCGACTGTTCACTCATAGTTTTATTTCTTTCAGTGAGAATCCACAATGGAAATAGTCATGAAAATACAATTTTAAAAAAGCATTTTAACTTTTGGCCTGTACTTTATATGTATATCAGTGATGCATGGGCTGGCCTGAAGTGAGCGGATGCCCGTGGGCGCCCGCGGTCACCCGCAGTTGCAGATCATTGAAAAAGATTTTAATGATATTCGGGCTGTGGTCGATATTTTGTCATTTGAGATAAAAGTTAAAATAACCTGGTAAATTTCTGTGAAGGTGACTTCACTGTGGTCAGTACCTTATGGTATGGAGGGAGCACGAGAGAAAGTCAAGTTGGGAGAGTGGAAGCTCTGGAAACAAACAAACGAGACTTTTTAAAGGTGATGAGTGGCTCCCAGTGTTTTTGTTTCCATGGAAACCAGGTTCAAATGTGTCTTTGGGTGTTACAGGTTGTCGACCCCTGGTTTAGATGCTGCGTTAGCGTTGATAACTTTTGAATGATGAAGCAGAACAAACATATTTATAAACATATCAACTTACAAACAATGACATGGAATTTAAACACAGAAATAAATGCAGGTATGTGAGTAAGGTCAAAGGTCATGTGCTGTTCGGGTATGTGAGTAAGGTCAAAGGTCATGTGATGTCCGGGTATGTGAGTAAGGTCAAAGGTCATGTGATGTTCGGGTATGTGAGTAAGGTCAAAGGTCATGTGATGTTCATAAAGACCATTGACTGCTTTTTAAAAATGCGGGTCAGGTCCGTCCTTCTCGAATATATTATTTTTGGTCTGAGTTGCGAGCAGGCTAGTTAAAAAATCAGTTGGTTGCGGGTCGTTTATACATTGAGCAGTGCATCACTGATGATGCATTCATTTATTTATTTATTTTCAAAGCGATTTGAGTGTTTGTATATTTATAGCTATATAAATGTTTCTTTTTTGCCATTGATCATTTCTTTCCTTTTTATTCTACTTGAATAAGTTCCCCTTGGGGTTAATGAAATGTTCATATTGTATGAAGTCATCTGATCGCTGACAAAAACCTTACTCTGACATTAAGTATATGAGTCTCATTTCTGTAGTTTATATATCTGATCAACTTGAAAAACAGACAGAATCAACTACAGAGGAACTTTTCAGTCAGAACTGATTTATAGACGATAGATCTAGAAAATCTGATTGAACAAATCTGACCAAGATTATATTTACTGGTATAATTCAAGTAAAACCAGCCTTATCTAAATGTTTTAAACTTGTTTTTAGAGGGTGATTTTTTTAGTTTTGCAGTGTATGTGTGTCTAGGTGTGTGTGCGCTGTGGGGGCAGGTGGCTGCAGAGCGTGGCGTCCAGCCCCCCCAGGACCAGCCCATAACCTACATTAGCTGCTTGGCCTACATTAGCTTTAGCGTAGCTCCATTGTTCCACCTCCGTGTACAGCAGTGACCCGGCGTCTGGCTTGGATCCAGGACTGGCCTGACCTCATCCAGACACATCTGCTTAACCTACAGCTGGCGATAGCGAGAAGTGGACGTGACAGGGACAGCCGGTACGATGGCAAAGCTTCACACAGACAAAGGTTGCGAGCGCTTCAGTGCAGAGGAAACTGGACCAAACCTTTAACCTATTAACACCCAAATCAAATTTGGAATATTCTGTCTAAAAATGATGGAGAAAAAATAATTCATCCTTTTATTATATCTAGATTAGATTATTGTAACTCCTTACTTGTAGCGTGTCCTAAATATTCCTTAAAAAGCTTCAACTGGTTCAAAATGCAGCAGCAAGATTATTAACAGGACACATTTCCCCTGTGCTCCAAACCCTGACCCCTGACCCCTAACCCTATCACCCCTGTGCTCCAAACCCTGACCCCTAACCCTATCACCCCTGTGCTCCAAACCCTGACCCCTAACCCTATCACCCCTGTGCTCCAAACCCTTCACTGGCTTCCAGTTGAATTTCGAATTATATTTAAAATTAGGGATGTCCCGATACGACTTTTTCACTTCTGATGTGATACCAATATTGGAGCCTTGAGTATTGGCCGATACCGATATCAATACGATACGATATAGGCACGAATCATACATATATTTATTCCTTATTTTGTTGTGTGTAATGTTAGTAAAAGCTTGATAAAGTGATGTTATTGTTACTGTTGTTGTAGTGATAGAACAGAAAACAATAGTCAGTAACAGTAGCTATAGGAAAAACTGACCCATTTATTATTAACTAATTGGTTACATAACTTTTAACCTTCAACATAAGAGTATTACCTCAACAAATCCAATCCAAACTAAATGTTATATTTAAAGTGTAAAATAACCACTGGTTACCAACATCATTATACAATTGAATAGAATAAATACAATTTTAAAGTGCAAACAATTCAAGTTCACTCCAGTTATTTTTTTTACGGTTAGCATATGTTGGAAACAACTGTGGGCGGGGCCAGTGTAGGTTGCTGAAGCGAGGTTTGTTGCTTCGCTTTGCTGCTCTCGTGAAAATCCTCATGTTCTTTTTTGTGGTGTTTTTTCAAATGTGTAATGAGGTTCCTTGTATTGAACCTTCCCGGTTCTGTCCGTCCACGGGACACTTGCGCCTGACAAATGTTGCATTTAGCTACAACGTCTTTGTCTGAGTTTACGGTAAAATACCTCCACACAGTCGACATCACTACACCTTACTGCAGACACACACGTTATCGTTGTTGTGATCACGTGGGCTGTGCATGCTGGATCAGAGACGCTCTTCTTCTGCGGCTGCACCAACGTTAATTAAGGTTCATTACGGCCACCTACTGTGTTGGAGTGTGATCAAACCAGAGTCACCTATTATAGAAGTGCTGGAGCGGTAAATGGACAGCTTATATCGGAGCGTTTATATCGGGAGTTTTTAGATTCAGTCTGTTAAAATCCGATATCGGACTGATTTCCGATATCAATATCAGAGTGGGACATCCCTGTTTAAAATCATCCTCCTTACATATAAAACCATTAATGGTATGGGTTAGGGTTAAGGGTCAGGGGTTAATAGTATGGGCCCCTCTTATCTTAAAGATGATCTGGTTCCGTACCAGCCCAATAGAACCCTTCGTTCTCAGAATGGAGGTT
The DNA here is from genome assembly GCA_020466265.1 of Siphamia tubifer. Classification (NCBI taxonomy): domain Eukaryota; kingdom Metazoa; phylum Chordata; class Actinopteri; order Kurtiformes; family Apogonidae; genus Siphamia; species Siphamia tubifer. The sequence continues at coordinate 1,157,522 of CM035785.1, read as the reverse complement.
TATTGAAAGTTCCTAGGGTTTGTAAAAGTACAGTAGGAGCTAGAGCCTTTAGTTACCATGGTTACTGTCTGATGGAACTAGAGCCTTTAGTTACCATGGTTACTTTCTGATGGAGCTAGACCCTTTAGTTACCATGGTTACTGTCTGATGGAGCTAGACCCTTTAGTTACCATGGTTACTGTCTGATGGAGCTAGACCCTTTAGTTACCATGGTTACTTTCTGATGGAGTTAGAGCTTTTAGTTACCATGGTTACTGTCTTATGGAATCATCTTCCATTTAATATTAAAGAGTTCGACACAGTTTCTACAATTATAATGAGGTTGAAAACATTTGTGTTTGATAAAAACTATGGTCAGGTTAGTTAAAAACAGACTGAAGTCACAGTTCAGTCTAAGCTGCACTAGGAGATAGAATGATGGAGGAAGTACAGTCCCTGAGTCGTACCTCTTCTCTCTCTCTCTCTCTCTCTCTCTCTCATCTATATTTGTAATTTCTTAAACCTATCTTATATACCAAGTCTGTTCATGACTATTCATCCGGGGTCCCCTTTCCCCACTCCCCCCTCTGAGGGGGAGTAGTATCCACATAAGGAGCCATAGACAACAGGATCTGCAGTGACTCACCTGTGTCCTGTGCTGACCTGTGACCCCAGACCTCCTCCCTCACCTGTCTGATGGATGGACCTGCCCCCCCTTCCTTTACCTTCAAATGGACGTTCATCTATTGCAGCGGTGTTGGCTCCTGGTCCTGCATGTATTAGATGTATCCCTCTTCCAACACCTGATGATCATTATCAGTCTTCTGCAGAGCTTGATGAGAGGTTTATCATTTGAATCAGGTGTGTTGGAATGGGATACATCTCAAACAAAAAAATTACAAATGATCAAATACATACAAATTGTTACTGTGTTAACAGATGTTAAACATGCACAGATATAAAAACACATTTAAAATGATTAAAATGCACAAACATATTCAGATGTCTTAAAAGCAATGTTAAAAATCATATGCAGATGTAAACATGTATTTAAAAACACACAAAAGTGATAAGATGTGTTAAAAGAGACATTAAAAGACATACGCAGATGTTAAAATATGTATTATTTTAGGGGAGACTCACTGTCCCACACTTTAAAAAGCACTAACATACAGTCTGTAGTAAATGAGATGAGGCTCTGTGAAGTTTGACTTTGTTTCTTTATGTCTTAAAATAGCCCAGACCCTGAATCCCATAATAATAGCCCAAAAGTCAACAAGGGTGTGTTGAACCGAAGTGGAAAATCCAGGCAGTTTAATAATGTTGCGATTAAAGCGAGTGTGCGGATGTTTCTGCAGCCGGCCCATCAGCGCTCCATCTCTGGCCCCACCTTGATGAGACGCACACATGTTCCAGCTGTTCACTATGATTAGCTTTTTATTATTACTCATTTCTGCGCTAATAGCAGCAATTTAGCCTCAGCAATCTGCAACACACAAGAAAATATGTCCTGGGTGAAAACACTCATGCACTCCACATTCTAGAACCTGTAGTAGAGGCATACGCAGTTTAATTTATACCCCCCCACACACAAAAAAGGGGGCTGACCTCGGGCTCTTGTTTTTTGTTTGTTTGTTTGCGGCTGTTCTGGTGCTTTTTCAGCCTTTAAAGCCTCATGTGACTCATGAAACTGTGTTCAACACACAAACGCATGGACGTCTGACACACCTGCAGTGGCCACTAAACCACTCAACACTTACCACTAGTAACAGATGGAAGACAAATGATTATAACCACATAGATTT